>PCFV01000202.1:0-45620 GCA_002812785.1 Phytophthora litchii | reverse complement strand
TCCCTCTTTGCACCACAGCCGTCTAGAGTGTTTAGTACTAGTGCCACATACCGCGGTCTCCCCTTTGCACCACAGCCGTCTAGAAGGAGTATAACTACTCTACATAGCGCGCACAACCATTGCATATAAAGGCATTCAGAAGGGTTCTAGACGGTCCATTACGGGTACTGTCATGTACTAATTAGTACTGGAATGGAGTTCACAATGTAGACTAGCCTTAAGCGAAGCGATTGCGAACAGCTTTTAAGATGTGAACATTGGTTTGCTCGTAGAGCAAAATGCGAAGACTTATTCGTGCTCAAACAAGTAACGCTGATTTTGTTCGAGCACCTTTGCGACGCCATAGTCCAAATACATTACCAAAGTCACAGCTCGTTGTTCACGATAAAAAC
The DNA here is from genome assembly GCA_002812785.1 of Phytophthora litchii. Lineage (NCBI taxonomy): Eukaryota > Oomycota > Peronosporomycetes > Peronosporales > Peronosporaceae > Phytophthora > Phytophthora litchii. Next base: position 45,228 of record PCFV01000202.1, on the reverse strand, counting down.
GTGTTGCTTTCGAGCTGATTGGATATTGGATCGCAGATCGATAACTTGCTACCTCCGTGCTGAAGAAGAAGGCACTTTAAAGAGGATTCATTCTCTGAGTGCTTTCACTCGTTAATGATTTTGCAGAGGTTGTCCTTAAAGGACTTGTAGTTTCCCACGTCTCCAGCTTGAAGATATGGCAACGGAGACTGAGGACTTATAAGACAATGTACAAGAGGTTTGGAGAGTGATTGGTTAAAACCAATTTCACCATGTTCCCGCATTTTAGTGACACATTGTTGATGGAGGAAGTCTCTGCTGACGAAGTGCGCTCTGTGCGCAGCGCACTGCGTCTGCGTCTTAAGAACGAGGTCCTCCAGTTCTCTCCCGCCCCCACTGCTGAGAGCAGTCCCAAAAAAGCTGCTGATGGGAGCTTGGAAGCGGCGACACAGCTGGAGCAACTTTTCGAGCGTACGGTGCAGTGTGGAGAAAATCAGTCGGGGCTCCTTCTTGGAGCAGTGGGCAGTGATCGGCGCGCCATCGTGATGCGTGTAATGCGTAACCTACGCAAAAGATTCGGAGGTTTTACATTCGTATATCTTAACGGTGTCATCCTGCAAAACGAGCTCGAAGCTTTCAAGGAGCTCACTGCTCAATTAACTCGTGCTACGTCGGTGAAGCACCCGGTACGTCTCGCAACAAGATAGAATTTGACTTTTCTTCTCTGATCATCAGAGAACTGCGAGTTTGCTTAACATCAAGGTGTGTCAAAGGCGTTATCCTATTGGAATATGTATGAGTATCTGCGCAGTTTGCTTGTCGCTAAAGCTAAGGCTGGGGATCATGTAATCGTCGTCTTAGATGCACTGGAGCAGTTTGTGCGTGAAAACAGCAATGCCAAACAGTTGTTGCTATATAATCTGCTCGATTGGCTTCAGGTACAACGTTCACGTCATCTTCTGTATATGCTGCGGAATTCAATCTCGTGTTGATCTTAAAAATCATCGCAGGCAACAGATATCAAAATGGGGGTACTGGGTGTCACAGATAACTACAATGTTGTAGATAATTTGGAGAAACGAGTGCGCTCCAGGTAAGGTTCCTGGGAAGAGATGTTGTAATTGATACATGAACGACTTCTTATTGTTGCCTAATTGTACACTAGGTTCTCAAACCTCCAAATCGTTGTCGAGCGACCGTCTTTCGTCCAGATACGGCAACACCTTGTACGTGTGCTTTCACTCGACACTTTCCAGTGGGATTATCACAGTGAGCTTCGATGCCCTTCAAACGAATACGCGGCGGCCTTTTCCAGGAGTGTGAACGACTTACTGCTGCAGCAAAGCAAACTCCTTGCGAGTCTTGAGTTTGACTATGATATTGGCAAGCCTCAAGCTTTCTTTGTAAGGCTCGCTTTTGCCGCGGTGTGCTACCTGGATGTAGATGCACCTCTACTTACTACCCAACACTTTCGACGCGCCAGGCACTTGCTGGAACAGGATCACCAACTAGCTGTATTAGAGACTGTACCACAGCATGGTATCGCACTATTAATCGGCATGGGTCATCTGGAGAAAGCAGACCAGCGTGTGTTCACACTAGAAATGGTGTACGCTCGGTGGGAGAACTTCCTTCGCCAGCGCGATATGCTCGCCCAATTGCCTACACGCAGCGAAGCTCAAAAAGCATTGGAGAATCTACTACAGCTGAAGCTAGTTAAGGACGCTGGAGACGCTTTCAAGATTGGGCGTGGTGGAGACAGCTCTATAAAGCAAGACACGTCCTCTTCATTACAGCCTGAGTTCCGGGCTGTTCACTTGAATTTTGCTCCGCGGACTCTGGAAGGAATGCTGCGCAATGGGAGCGTCAAGTGTTCGACATTGTTGAAAGAATGGGCTATCAACGGTAATTGATCGTATAAATATAGGTAGAAGTATTTCTTGTGCTTCACAAGCTCCTTTCACAAACTCGGGCAATGGTGGTTGTTGATATGGATCCTATCGAAGACACTCATCGCTCAAGTATCTCTGTCCATTACCAAGTAGGCAGTCCTGCACCGATTCTCAACTACGTGTACGCAGTGTTTGAGTTTGACTCTGTTGCAGGTTACTTCAGCGTTAACTTGTTTGTGTCCATGCCTTAAGTCACCAATCATCAAGCGTTCTTCGCAAAGTTAGACTCGGTCAACCTCTAGAAGCAGCATTACATTCTGTAAGACTTATACTGAAGTCGTTGGCATTGAGTACTCCTATCTAAAGATTCTACTGTACCCCGTTGTGCCCTCAGAAACCATTGCTGGAAGTACGTCGGAAACAGCACCAAGGGCTACCAAATTCTGCGCAATGGATAGATAAAGCATTGGCGAACACTGTTGCTACTCTCGGATCGCCGCCTGTTAATTTTCGTCGCGAACGAGGACTGCAGCCGCTTCTAGGATTGCAAGTGAGTCGTAATCGACAACCTCTTCACTCCACAAGCTCCCCAATCTGTCGAACTGCTCCGCGGAACTTGAATCTAACCGCTGATGTATCGACTCCTTTGAAGACACGTACAAATCTTGGTTACAGGCAGAGTACCATTCCAAAGGACGACAAAACAAACTCCTATAATGCTTTAAGCAACTTGAGCACATCCCTCAACCAGCATAATGCGGCGCTGATCATTGCCCGCTTTTTTCGAAGTGTTTGTCGACTGGATAATCCAGCGGATCGGGCACGTGAGATTTTACGTCGACGTTGGCGAGATCAGCATCCCAAAATGTACCGAACTCCGCTGTTCGAGTTGACAAATAATGAACAACTTCGGGTTTTGCAGCTCTACAATCCTCATCTCTATGGTTCGCAAAATGCTACATCACCAGTTGCCTCAACCTCCACATCAATTCGGCTGTCAGGGGTCCCTCAAATGGAACAGCACAAGCGTCTGAGGCAATTGCAAATACTGGCGCGGATGAATAAAGATACAGAATTGTTAAACGAAACCAGCAGCCAGAAAACGAAAACGTCAATTATTGCGGTGTCAACCCTTCACGAAGTATACCAGCGACAGTCGCTAACATCGCACGAGCGATCAAAAAATGTACTAAGTCGTGAACGGTTGCAGCAAGCTCACGATCTTGTCACGTTTTCAAAAACTCCACCAAAATTTCGCTACAAGAGCACACCACAACCTCGCTTTTTGGTAACCCACACCCTCAAAAACGTGTCAACTTTACAGCCTTTGATCAGATCAGCTAACAACGAATAACCGTTCGACAATGTTTATCAAGTCATCCACTTAATTTGTTCGTGTGCACTGCTGTAATCGATCAGTGCAGTTGTGACTATCTTGTACCACTTCCGTTAAGTGTGTACCCAACAGAAACCACTTCAGTTTGCAGGTTGAACCTGTTGCCACCTTCTCCTCGACAAAATGAAGCGGCTCGTAAACTTTCAGCAGCTTCCCGGTGGATAACTTAAGATGCTCAGCAACTTGTAGTTGAAAATGTGCTTCTAACATCATAGTGTGATTGTCCGCCAAAACTTTTGCAGTGGTTTTCTCCAACTTATCTGGTACCTCGTGGACGTGGCATTCATACGAAACAGAATGAGACGTAACAACGCAGCGCCGTTTCAGGCAAATCACTATGCACGCTCGGTCTTGGATCGACTCCACTGTTCCAGTCGTACCCTGTGGTGAGGAATGGCTACTATGTTGCGGAAACAAATGTAGGCCTTGTGATCGCAACAATGTGAGGTCCCGGTTGCGCTTGCGAAGAGCCTTGCGAATGGCATCACCCACGTTTCCACGGATTTTCGAGACAATTGCATCACCTTTAGGCTTCCGACTGGCCGAAGTGCTTGCCGATGCGGGCTTGGTCGGAGAAAAAATCCGTGGGATAAATGGTTCGGCTCGCATCTGCTGTTCAGTATCTAGAATCGCATCGCTCTCCGTGGTGTGTCCGTCTGATAGAGCCTGATCATTTACAAACCACCATAAAAGTAGTTAGTATCCGTAAAATTACAGCAACTATTTCGAAATAAATGATAGGAAAGCATACCTGTGAGAATGATGACTCTGTATTAACCGCGTTTTGTTGCTGTGACAGTGTTGTTGCGCGTTGCAATACATCTAGCAACAGTCGTCTCTTCGGAGCGACAAAGCTAGAATTCATGTTTTCATTGGTGCTAGATTTCTTCTGTGTCGCCTGTGGTCTTGAAAAACTAGCTGGCACTGATTTCCGTCTGCGTTTATCATCAACAAGCACCACTCTCGTTAAAAACTACCACACTCCGCCTAAAATGTCCTCACCTTTTAGCAGCAGACGCCTCCAGCTGTGAATGCCGCTTCTGGATTGCACCCAGAGACTTGCGGCGGTTCTTGATGTCTAAAGCTGATGCTCTCCTCGTACTCCATCTCTCTGGTCTTGAGCCGGCTGCCTCGAATCCAAGCTTCTTCTTATTGCTGACACCAGCCGTAGCTATCGATGTACTGTGCTGCTGACTTGCCTTCAAGATTGAGCGGTAGTTGCTGCCCATCCCAACGGGTCGTCGTTGTGCCTGCTCCTTTGATGAGTTGTCAGTTGCAGTTGCCACTGACAAAAACGCATTGTGATTTCTCCTGGTATCTCCACTGGTCGCAGCCTCCTCCGCATCAGCAACTGATTTTGCAGCACCGTGCGCTTGTTGTTGCTGTAGCAGTGTTGCAAACGGGTTTTCCTCCTCCTCGCATTCACTATCGTCTACCCACACGGTCGTCAATTCAATCACCAAATATATATATATGATACTAACAACAACAACAAGATGCAACGAACCTAGATTGAATAGCGGCGGCTGCTGCCGCGGGAAGATCTGGCTGCCTACTTCACTTGCGCCCCTTCTTGCTGCCGCTGCACGGGGCTGCGCAGGAGCAGAGTCGGCATCTGAAGACAGAAGGAGGTTGCGATTGTGTAAGCCAGCGTCCAGATCATAGTACACCACGCGTTCGTCCTCTTCGTCCTCGTTATGCCCCAGCCTTCTTCGCCGCATCAGGTCAATTGACTAGCGCGGGAAATGTCCAAACTTTGTGCTTTACAAATTTTGTAAAAGGGAAATAGTCCCAAAAGGTGACTTGTTGATGGTAAGAAAACTTGCTTTATTAAAGCCGCCAAGGTAGAAAAGAAGAGTTCTCAAACAGATTGGTTCCTAACATCATCGATTGTAAGTGAAAAATTCGTTTGTGGTTTTATACCGCGTAGTACGCGATACATCTTCTAAGCGAACTAACCATTCCTTGAATGGAGGAGGAAGGATCATCTACTTGCAACCGAGCCATGCTTCCACTGTCACATTGCAAGGTTCTCCAACCCGTCGCTCGATCTGAAGTTGGCGCATTTCAATGTATGCGGACTGGGTGACACAGCTAATAACCATCATGCGGGTGTTATAGCAAATGCCTTGGACCCCATTCAAGTGGCACTCCTTGTAGAGAATACTACCACATAGGCCGTCAGATGTATACTTCGTCGGTGCCGCTGATTCTAAATCGTACGCGAAAGAATTCGGACAAATTTCGGTATCGTCGTACAGTTTGAGTATCGCTTTGTCTTCCTTGGAAGCGCGATCGGTGATGCAAGTCATGGGGTATTTCTCGCCGGCTTTTGGCACACATTGAAATGATGTGGTGTCGCAAATGCCCGTGATATATCCGTTGCAGCATACTCCAGTCCGATAACGCAATCCCAGAGACTTCAGACTCACAAGCGGTGCTAGTGCGGGCAGCGTTTTGATCCTCGTCGCTTCTACGATGTTCAACGCAGTGAGCTTTGAGAGGCCTTCGAAACTGGGAATCTCTTTTAGCGAGTTTAGAATCGCTAAAGTCAAGTAGCGCAGCAATCTCAGCGATGACAACGATGGGAGCTCTTCCACGTCTGGAATACCACCAAAATGGATGAACGTCAGGCGGGGCATGTGGTCGAAAATTCCTGCAGGCACCGTATGGAGCCTCCTGCTTGTGTAGTCACCCTCTAAATGACTACCATCATTAATACATACACATCGTTAACTACATCATGCACACCAGCACGCATAACCTTAATTCATAAGAACGACTTACAAGTATTCGAGCTGCGAGAACTCCGACATCCACTCTGGTAGTTGCAGTGTCTTCGTGTAGACCAAAATGATTTGTTCCAGGTGGTGGCAATTGCGCAGCTCCTCCGGTAGTTCTGGTACAGCACGGTTAATGATCTGGACGATACGTAGCTCTCCTGCAACGGCCAGCTCGGCCAATCTTGACGTTGTGTCTTCCGGGTCCGTCCATTCCGCGTATGACCGAGGTACTGTCTGCCGGTCTGCGAACACGAGGCAAGGACAATGTGTGGCACCAAAACTCCACTTATAGCTTGCCACTACACATTTGTTAAATTTGCTGCACACGGCGTGGCTGGAACGAACCGATCCGACAGAATACACGAAAATTGCGGAACCGGCACCGAAAAAAATGAACGACAGTAGAATTTTGGGGATGAAATGTTTCCCCAGCTTGGGTTTTCGCGTTGTCGCCTCGATTTTCTTGGATATGACTTCTTTGAAGCTTTGTGCACGAGTTCCCGACTTGTTCTCGTTTGGTAGGGGTTGAACTTGAGCTTTCCGATCTCGCTCAAGCCGGCGATCATGGTGGTTGTGAATTAGTGTCATAATGATTTTGCGCCATTTGTACAGCGAGAGAAGATTGAGTGCGGACTTGAAAAATAGTGATTCACCCGATGAGAACTGCAGGTAATGAAATGCGTTGCAAAAACTCGATATTTGGGCTGGGTCTCCGAATAATCGAGCAATCGTATCGTATGATCCACCCTGAATTGTCTCTGTCTTCGTCGCAAACTCAGCGCGATCAAACTCGAAAGATTGAATGAAGTAGATGAGTACTACCAATGGAGCAAAGACAGCAAAAAACAAGTCATAACTAGTTCGTGTTAGCACCTTAATTGCAGATAAAGCAGTTCAAAACTTACGTGTAGTACAGCCGGGCAATGATCAGGTTCGGGTCAACCACATATCGCTGAGACCGATAGCAAGCCACAAACCAATTCCATAATAGAAGAATGGAATATGAGTACACGATCGGGATCGGGAATCCATGGCTTAAATATGTGGTCAGGGTAGTTGTCTGAAAGATTAGCTTGGGAAGGTCCAACAGTGCCGTCTAGGTATTTTCCGTTAGTCTGAGCAGTTCTAGTTGCGGATGTAAACAACTTACGTAGTAGTGGTCGCGAATGTCTTTTGGAATATTGCACTTGTGCCTGAACCACGTCACGATACCATGTAGTGTGCTGCATTTCGCCACAAGTGGATTGAAAGTAATTCCGACCTCACTATCAATGGCAGATTTGACTCCATCACTGGTGGTGTCTAAATCAACGTTGCGATCGAATCGAGCAAAAAATAACATAATGACAATCAAGCTGGTATAACCGATTCCAAACAGCGAGAGCATCAGGGCGGACGAAATTACAATTGAATCGTCAGGGTGAGGAAGCAGCCAAAATTCGCCGTTGTCGAAGTGTGTCGTGTTCATCACGGTGTTTGCCATCTCTGTCGCATGCACTTGGATATACGCCAGCGTGAAGGTCCATATTGCTGAGAGCGCGAACACAATAATCATGGGGATACCAAGGAAACCAAACACGTCATAGAACGTCGTCACCTCCGCTATGACAAGTTCAGTCACAGAGGGTCGAGGCTCCTGTGACGTCCTCAAAACGGATCTTCTCGGCAAAGGCAATACTTTCGGTTCCGTAGATGAATTTATTTTGTCACTTCCGTGTCTAACCTGGTGACTCTGGTCTGGACGCGCATTTTCAATCACAGTGACGTCGTCTGTCCCAAGCACGAGGTCTGTAACACCACTAGGCGTGTCAACATCGTCTACAGCACCACCTGGTTGACCTGCGGACATATCTTTTCGCCTCCGTGACTTTAAATTTGCGCGCTCATGTACGGGAACGACTCTTCTTGTTGAGCAATGTGGAAACGGACAGCAACAATAGATTTGTCTAATTCAGTTACATTATCGCGACACATGCTGGAAACATTCCAAGCGTGCTCGAATCGTAAGTCACCTCAGACCTAAAAGGGATAAATGAAATCGATACAGTTCACGAGTTCGAGGATTCAAGCTCCATTTTCCATTCCAATATAACACCTGAAACTTATCGCCAAAGCATAATTGCTACCTGATTCCGTTAGCTGCGTATAAGGACAGCACGCCTACCTTCGGTATTTCATAGATACCCAACGCGTGATAACTCAGTCAATACTGGGAACGTGAGAACCCAGCCAATCGATCCGCGCGCTGGGCCACTTAGTCTTCATGATTTCTTCAAGTGGAGGTGACCCATGACCACCACTTGTCCCGATATTTTCAATAGGCACCGATTCACCAATAAATTCTGATGAATTTTCGAGAGTCACACGACATTTGGAGAGTTGAGGACGCCGTCCGGTGACATTATCACTGTTGCTCCCAAGCCCATTGTAATAGAACCAGTCAAACGAAAGCACTGGGGTCGGATTTGAATCGGGTGGAGGCTGGTACGCTGGCTGTGGACCACTCGTGGCGGACCCACCTCTATCTTCAGCGTCAAACTGTGCCTGCAATTCCCGCGCTAGGTCAGAATCAGACCGCTGAAGTGGTGGACGTACTTCAGTCTTGTTGGCATCGTACCCTCCCGATAATGCCAACTCGAAATCGCTGGTATGCAGTAGAACCGAAATAACCTTCCAGTACTCATCCCAGAGCACGATACCTGCGCCACTAGAGATTTCTAGTCTAGCTAACAGTCGCGCCATCCAGTACTCGTTAGAGAGAACCTCAGACGATACACCAAGCTGTTTCAGAGAATCCAAAAGCGAAGTCATCTCCATGAAGCCTGTTTCCATAGGGTCGAATGTCTTGAACACTCGTTGCACTCGCTGGAAAAGCTGCACAGAGGCAGATTCATCGGACACTCGAGCATCTAGGGCGAATCCGACACTAAAGTGGGAAGAGCTACCGAGCACCCATACAGGGAACTGCGGCGATTTGTAGTAGCTACCCACGTGACAATAACATAACGCCTCTAACTGCGTCAAGTAGCCGATGCGCGCTCGCTGGGGAACGCCATGCAAAAAGAGCCCCGAGTCGCCCATGGGGACGTTCCCATCAAACACGTTGGACACGGCCTTGCCCGTGAGCAGTAGGTTCAGTAGCTCTTGGGTGCAGTGCCCAAACGCTCCAGTTAAAGTGTTCGTCGGGTCATCCATTTCCGCACGGACAGTGGCGACACCTTTGGTCCGCAGCACGCTGAACGTGAAGTTTATGACCCCATCCGGGCTGTAGAACGTCGGCATTTCGAGCAGCATGAGATCAACGAGTTCTTGAGGCGAGGTGTCTAATTGCGTCGGAGGTATTACTACAGTGCTCTCTTTGTACGTCATCGCTGTCCCTTTCTCCGTGTGCTGCACCACCACGCGCACTACGCGCTCGTCGCCAACGCACTGTACCAATAGTGAGGCCATGGCCTCCGCCAGCAGCTGCCGCCTCACCGCCTCATCCTCCAACAGTCGCTCTCGCTTGATCAGCTGCTGCAGGTCGATGTTGTTGCTACTCAGTGCCTCACGGTGGCGCACGAACAGGAAGAGTCGCAGCATCTCGGCCTGCACGGCCGCCAGTACGCCGCACGGACCACCGTGGCCCTGAACGAGCCCGAGCGGGAAGCCCTGCAGTGCCTGGAACTCGAAGCCTTGCTGGTGCCACCGCTGTGAATCGTCGGAGGAGGGACCATCACCTGCGGTCGAAGGCCACAGCAGACAGAGCAATTCGTCCACTTCCGCCCCCGACAACGTGCTGGTCATGGCGCTGATTGAAGCAGAAGGAAAGCTGATTGTTGTGTGTAGAACACCATGAAGTGTAATCTACACAGTTTCACGTACAGTACTGCCCATATCTGTGGCATGAAACTGCCACTTTTGTCAGCTTCTGAGCCGACATGACAAATCTGATGCCGTGCGCAATGCGATCGTTGCAATGCGATCATTTGAAGAAGCAGAGCGTCTTGACGCGGGCTGAGTTGGGCTGATAGTGGTTGCCACATCGCGCGCTCTATTTTGGCTCTTTGCTCAGCGCCTGGGAAGACTCGCCTCTCGCGAGACGTGTGCAAGCACGCCAGTAGAGTATCTGGTTGAAGTGGTCTGAAGATGCACAATCTCCGAGTCGCCGTGAAACTTTCACGCTCTGCTGGCAGCCTCGCGAGCGTCTCACGAAGTAGCGCAGCCATCTGCCAAGGTGGAGGCTATCCCAGCGACGACACTACAGACAATAATGCATTGCTGTGCGCCTTGAAGAGAGCTGGCAGTGAAATGACAGAGTATCAGATGTATAATCGTCTGTTTGAGTGTGTGCATGCGTTGTGAGATCCTACAAAATGATACAGGTTAAGGTTTGAAGACTATATTTACTTCACCCCCGTTAACCGTTACACTCATGCTATCTGTTTCATCAGTGATTAATTCCTGTAGTGAAGCGTTGAGCACGGTAATGGCGGGAAAGAAAAAGACGATGACAAGCAGCAGACGCACTGAAGCGTCATAGCGACGAGATGAAAGCCATTCGACTATTTTCACGAGAGAGAGCGATACTGGCACAACCAGCAAGATGGCGCCGCAGAAGGAGCTTACCCGTCAGGAACAGGAGAAGCCCGAGAAGCGCGCGATGCGGGCGAAAGAATCAGCACAGATCGGAGCGGCGACAGAGCCAAAGTTGGTCCCAGGCGACGCCGCGATAGGCCCTGCTTGCGCACAGGATGTGGCAGCGTACTGCCAAAAGGATGCCAATGTGTTGGCGCTGCTGCGAGAGGCGCCCGACGTGGTGGAGCCTCGGAAGATCGTCGAGGCCATGCGCAAAGTGCGGCGCTGTATGATCACGCACGCCGACGTGCTCTCCGTGGACTGCGTGGATACGCTGTCAGCATACGCCATGGCTGCGGCGCCCACGTCCGTGCCAGCGAAAAAGGTACCAGCAGAACTTGATAACGATGGCATGGACGACGACTCATCCATGGAAATCAATATCTACTACTCGAGACACCACAACGGCGCGAGTCACGCGCTGCGTTCGGGTGGCGCGCTGGCCGCCAACCACGTGCAGACGGGAGGCCCGGCGTCCATCTTCACGGAGGTGCTTGCGCACCCTCTCACGTGGGTGTTTGTGCTTCCATTCTTCGCCATCGGGATGTACGTGAGCCTCACTCGAGTGGCGACGTTGGTGCGCCGGCGACGGGAGGAGCGTCGTATCGTGGGCAAGCAGTACATGCCCGTGAATTGAGCGTCGTCGTAGGTAGCAGTAGTTTATAAGTGCTCAGCAGAAAACCATTATATATAAGGACGCAATAAAGCCGTCACAACCATCAGCATAAAACCCGTAGACTATCATCAGCCAAGATTCCTGCAACAGTGGAGCTGATTCAGCTGAAAGGTCGATACAGTGTATCTAACACTAATTTGTGTATGCCACACCGACCTTTGCCAGCTGAAACGTGGCGTCACGTCGAGGATCCAATTCCCAAGCTCCTCCCATACGATTGAAGCCCCTTGACAATGCAGCAGGGCGGCTACGGCAAATACGACCAGCAGCAGGGCGGCTACGGCCAGCAACCCCAGCAACAGTATGGCCAGCAACAGCAATATGACCAGCAACAGTACGCACAACAGGGAAGCTACGACCAGCAGCAGTATGGCCAGCAACAAGCTCAAGGAGGATACGACCAGCAGCAGCAGTACGCTCAGCAGGCTGGCTACGACCAATACGGTCAGCAGCAGCAGGGAGGCTTTGACCAGTATGGCCAGCAAGGCGGCTTTCAACAGGGGATGCAGCCCCAGGAGTGGGATTTCCACGCAATGGAAGCCAAGGACGGCGTGCGCTTCTCGTGGAACTCGTGGCCATGCACCAAGCTAGAACAAACGCGCTGCGTCATGCCCACAGGCTGCCTATACCAGCCACTGAAACCCATCGACGGTATGCCGCCCGCCGTGGAGTACGACCCCATCCACTGCAAGGCCTGTGCAGCCGTGCTCAATCCCTTCTGCCAAGTGGATTTCGTCTCCAAACTGTGGGTATGTCCATTCTGCGTGACGCGCAACCATTTCCCACCGCACTATGCCGAGAATATCACGCAAGAGAACCTGCCGGCCGAACTGATTCCACAGTACACAACGCTCGAATACGAGCTCCAAAACCGTCAAGCTGGACCCCCTGTCTTTGTCTTTTGTATTGACACCTGTGTCCCCGAGGAGGAACTCGAGGAGCTCAAGGATTCCATTCAGCAAACACTCAACCAGCTTCCACCCGATGCACTCATCGGCCTCGTTACCTTCGGTACCATGGTACATGTTCACGAACTAGGCTTCCCGGAAGTGCCCAAGTCGCACGTCTTCCGGGGCAACAAGGACTTCACCTCGCAGCAGGTGTATGATATGTTGGGCTTGGCGGCGACGCGCAAGCAGCAGCAACAGCAGATGCCGGGCCAACCCCAGCAACCTCAGCAGCAGACCAGCAATTCGGCGCGCTTCCTGCTTCCCGTGTTCGAATGTGGCTTCACGCTTGAGTCCATCCTGGAAGACCTACAACGCGACCCGTGGCCTGTGGCGGCCGATCAACGCCCACAGCGGTGCACGGGTGTTGCCATGTCCGTCTGTGTCGGACTCTTGGAAGCCACGTTCCGTGGCCAGGGAGCCCGTATAATGATGTTCGTCGGTGGCCCTCCTACTGTTGGCCCGGGTGCTATCGTCAGCCGTGATCGCAAGGAGGACATCCGTTCACACACGGATCTGCAGAAGGACAAGGCTCCGCTCACTAAAAAAGCACTGGTGCACTACAACGACCTGGCGGCCCGCTGTGTGGCATCGAGCCACGTAGTAGATATTTTCGCGTGTTCTCTCGATCAGAGTGGTGTTATGGAGATGGCCGCTTGTGTGCAGAAGACTGGGGGAGTGATCGTGCTTGCCGATTCGTTTGGTCAGTCCGTCTTCCGTGAGTCATTCCGGCGCATGTTCAGCAAGTTCTCAGACGAAGCAGCAGACTGCGACAAGGACCAACTCACGATGGCCTTCGCAGCCTCAGTGGAGGTGCTTACAAGTCGCGAGTTCAAGGTTGCAGGTGCTATTGGCCCCTGCGCGCCACTGAAGCGCCAGGGTGCTACCCCCAAGAATGTGTCGGAAGTGGAGATTGGAGTGGGTGGCACAAACGCCTGGTCGATGGGCGGCATTGACCCCAACACCACAGTCGCTATTTACTTTGACATTTCCAACCAGACTCCGCTAGCACCCGGCAAGGCGCGCTACATTCAGCTGATTACACGCTACCAACACGCTAGCGGTCGTTATCGCACACGTGTGACTACGATCTGCGGCCCATGGACTGTGGACCCGAATGATACTGCCACACTGGGTCGCGGTTTTGACCAGGAGGCTGCTGCCGTGCTCCTGGCACGTATTGCTGTGCACCGTTCGGAACAGGGTGAGGAACAGCTAGACATCATGCGTTGGATCGACCGGTCGCTCATCCGCTTAGCCGCCCGCTTCGCTGACTACCGCAAAGACGACCCTTCTTCATTCCGGCTGTCGCCTGAGTTTGCTATCTTCCCTCAGTTCATGTTCCACCTGCGTCGTTCACAGTTTTTGACTGTGTTCGGCTACTCACCCGATGAGAGCGCGTACTACCGACACTGCCTGCTACGCGAGAGCACGACAAACTCGCTTGTGATGATCCAACCGTCGCTGCTGTCGTACTCGTTCAACGGACCGCCCGTACCTGCTCTGCTAGATGCTGCCAGCGTGCGGTCCGACACGATCTTGTTGCTGGACTCGTTCTTCTATGTGGTGGTATTCCACGGCGACACGATTGCTGCGTGGCGTGACCAGAAGTTCCACGAGGACCCCGCCCACGAGAACTTCAAAAACTTGCTGGAGGCTCCGCAGGCCGACGCGCAACTCATCATGGACTCCCGCTTCCCCGTCCCGCGTTATGTGGTGTGCGACCAGCACAAGTCGCAGTCCCGTTTCCTGATGGCGAAGCTCAACCCAAGCGTCACGCACAACAGTATGGATGGTCAGGGCGAAGTTATCTTCACAGACGACGTGAGTCTGAAGGTGTTTATGGAGCACCTGATGAACCTGGCAGTCAAGTCGTAGAGTAGTAGACCGCGACAAGAATTCCCGACGGAAGGGTAGGTGGCAGACAGGTACACACGTAAATGAATGATTGACCAAGTTTGTTGGGCATTTTGTCTATTCCAAAGGATGTAATACGGCAGATCATCGTGCAATCATACGTGTACTGCTTTCTGCTAGGGAATACCTGCTTTAGCGCATTGTTGCAGCATTGCACGTTTGCAACATGTCACTGCAAAACGGCCAAGCACCAAACCGACCGTATGTGATCGTCACCACCTCATGCGATGCTTGGCATGTCACTACGCCTGCTACGGCTCGTTCTGACCAGCATTAATAACATGACAGTTTTAGCGAGAACGTGACTGACACTGTCAATGTTTGCATCGGGCAAGTCGCATCGACTTGGCTTGACAGTGAGGTCGAGCAAATCGAATCGAAGGCCAAACCCAACCGAGAAGCACACGCCTCTCCATTATTTGTCGAGGCTAACGAAGCTGCTCAAGCTTACACGACGTGCACACGCAGCTTGGTCGGATTATCACTTCAACAACTTGGCTCGGGATTTGAGCCTCAACTCGGCAGACAGTGCACAGGTACAGACGAGCGCTAATGGCAAATGATAGCTTCACAGTAGATTCGCAGCCATCGTTCTCTACGTCAGAGCTCCGTACTACACATTCGCATTGTCCTCTCGTCAAGTGTCGGCAGTCAGTGGTCACATCGTTCAGACTCGTGCTTGAGACGCCTGGAATACCACCAACGGATATCACACACGTCGTGCATGGATCAGCCTGCTGCGTGCAATCCAGCCTCGACGTGGCCAAGTAATATCCCAGACCTGGGATCTTACATCCAGAGGATGACTGCCTAGATTTACACGTGCAAATGGGTCCACGGGCTGTTTGTCAATCAAGCGAAGCTGAAGTTGCTCTCTGAAGTTGCCTCGTCACCGAACCGTTACTGTCGCACTAGGTACGAAACGGCATCTCTGCACACACTGTGGACCACAAATTTGGGCACTTTTAAAAAACCTCGTCCGCCGTAGCGGACGGAGCGGACGGCTTCTCTGCCGACCTTTTGAGTGTATGGAGCGAATCACTTGGTTTCACTATGAAACGACTTGGCAGGGGTTTCGCCCTGCCGCCTGGCTTCTCGCTCTGTGCATTGCCAGTTGCGCTTCTTCGCGAGAGACCGAAGTAGAGCAGAACGCACACGCAGAGTTGCTTCATCGCGCCGAAGGTGAGCAGGCGACTGCTGTGTAGTACTACAGCGCGTCTGTATCGTCGTCAGCGATCATGTATGGCAACGACAAGCAGTCGCTCATGAAGCACGAGGACTACGAGCTGCACGGCACACCCGCAACGGGTGCTAATGACGGTGGCGCAGGCTTCTACCCCCAGGAGGGTCGCCCCATGGCGCAACAGGGCTACGTAGACCCGCGCGGTCCAGCACTACCTCCCATGAACGTCTCGGACGCCGTAGGCTTAGGCGGCCAACGTGACAACATCATCTCGGTACACGGCTACATGCACAAGCAGGGAAAGCGAACGATCAAGGGTCCAATCCACAAAAGTTGGAAGCGCCGCTACTTTGCTCTGGAGAAGGCCAAGATCTACTACTTCCACTCTCACCTCGAGTGCCGTCAGTACTTTACCACGCGAAATGCCGATTTAGTCGTGGGCGCTGTTGAGCTAAAGGACGCTCTGCAGTTGCGACCGTGCGCACGTCTGGATCTGCCGCACAAGGGTTTCGAGGTGCACACGAAGCGTCGTGTGTGGGTGCTCTGTCCTGAGACGGACGAGGAGTATCGTATGTGGTTTCAGGGTGTTGAGCGCGCTATTGTGGCAAATGGTGCTGGTAACATTATCGAGCGCAAGCTGCCTAATGTCCGCAAGTACCTGATGAAGGGCAACCAGACCTATCGATTCTTCTACTTTCTTTTCCTCATCGCAGGTATCGTGGAGCTTCTGGCTATCGTCTTTTGGTTTGTGATCGGCTTGGAACCTTGTGATGCATCGCGTCTGGAAGTCGACTGTGCGACTATTACCAGCACTTCTCTCATTTCTTTGCGGTGCTCGAGCCAACCGTTCAGTGGCTGGTTCACGCCGCCCCAGTGGTACTTGGAGGTTGCCGACGTGGACAATGTAATTTGTTTCCGCGACCCGCCAATTCCTCAGTGGGTATCGTACTTCGCCATGCTTTTTGCAGAGATACTGACGTTCACTCTGGGTGTTCTCTACTACCTCGGCATGTGGAAGCCCGTGCGTCGTGGTGCCCACTACTTCGACGAGTTTGAGCCTCCTGTTCCGGATGAGCTTTGGCCGAAGGTGGACGTGCTATTGTGCCACTACTCCGAGCCTGCTGAAGAGACGATCGATACGCTAATGGCCTGCATGAATCTGCAGTACCCCCCGCACCTTCTGCAAATCTGGGTTCTGGATGATGGTTATTGCAAGGCTAAATGGACTAAGGGCAACCCGGTACCCACGGTTGAGCTGAACAAAAGCATCTTAGAAACTGCTGGTGACCTCCGACAGGAGGTTGCTCAGTTCATGTATGACCGAGTGTGCGATCCCAACGAAGAGATGGAAGTGTACGCGTGGCGTAAGCTGCACTCGTCTGCCAATCTACCTTCTCCGTCTCGTCCAAAGGTGGTGAACCGTGCTGATTGTGCCGTCGGCTCGTTCCGTGACGATTACCGCTACCCTGGTCTGCCACACGTGACTTTTATTGGCCGTGTGAAGCCAGAGACGCACTACTCGAAGGCCGGTAACATCAACAACGGCTTGTACAACGAGGGTGCCAATGGTCGCTACTTGATCATTCTGGATACCGATATGCAACCTCACCCGAAGTTCATTTTGGCTACACTTCCATTCTTCTTTGACGACGAGGACCGTCAGGACAAGGCCAAGTACATTTGTTGTGGTATTGGTTGCAACTCGGTGGCGAAACTATGCTGTGCGTCATGCCAGATTGCTGGCGTTCCCGAGGAACAAATCAGTTACTGTTCGAAAGACTGTTTCGAAAACGCCATGCACGTACAGAGTGCAGTCCACCGTCGTCAGGTGAACGGCACCATGAGCGACACTCGTGCTAGCAAGATCGACATGCGCTGCATGAACTGTGACGCGAAGCTGCCCAAGAATGGTGTGTGCCGTAAGTGTGGCAACAAGGGTGCAGATGGTGAGGATGTGTCATCACTCCACACGTACTCAGACGACGTGCGAGACAACGCCGTGGCTTTCGTTCAGACGCCTCAGTACTTCCGTGACTGCATTCAGCTCCAAATTGGCGACCCAATGGGTCACCGTAACGCTACATTCTACGATGCTATCCAGACTGGTCAGGATGGCTACGACTGCGCCTCATTCGCCGGCACGAACGCCATGTTTCGTCGTGAGGCTCTTGACTCGATTGGTGGAATCCAGTACGGTAGTCTGACGGAGGATTGCTACACCGGTCAGGTGCTGTGCTCCATGGGGTGGAAGGCACAATACTTCCGCAAGGATTTCGAGGGTGAACCATCAGAGCGCATCCGTTTGGCCGAAGGACTGATCCCCGACTCAGTAGCAGGTTCGCTTGCTCAACGTAAGCGTTGGGCCAAGGGTAACTTTCAGATTGCACTGATGAACAAGAAAACGGAATACTTCGACCCCGAATGGAAGATGCCAGAGGTACAGGTGCCATCGTACCACAAGTCAAACAAGTTCATGCGCCGCGTGTTCTATTTCAACTCGACGCTGTATCCGCTTGGTTCTATTACGGCTATCCTGTTTTACTACATCACGCTTTACTTCCTGTTCTCCGGATACGCTCCGATCTACATGGCAGGAGCGCGTCTTGTCTATGCTTTGGTGCCAAAGCTGTTCGTGCAGGGCGTGTTGTCAGCTCTGAGCAACCGTACCGTTGAAAATAGCGATGTGATTCGGTCTCAAGAGGTGTGGTTCGCGTACGCGTTCACGAACTGCACGGCCGTGCTGGAGGCGTTCTGGTGGAAGATTACTGGCAAGGAGCCTAAGTGGTTCAACACCGGTGGTGCGAGCCGTGGTTCGACCGCGGAACTACCAAACGTGATAATCTTCTTTGGAACCGTTGTGGGTGTCTTGTGGTCGGTAGTGCGTTTCCTCGCTGGTTACAACAGCATCCAGACGTCGCATGGCGCGTCACTTCTGTTCGCAAGTCTGATGATGGGCCTATTCATCGCCGTTAAGCTAGCTCCGAGCGTGCGCATGAGTATCCAAGAGTACTTTGGTTGGAGTTACGAGAGTCTAACAGACCAGGGCAACGTCGTGGGCTCCATTTCGATCGCGTTTGGACTCATCTTCATCACGCTGTGGGTCTGGATCGAGCAGCCAACTTCCAACCCCTTCTAGGAGAGAGTAGCGTAGATCAGCCAGGTCCATTTGCGGAGAGAGACCTAGGATGTACCAGGGACCATGCTATTCATGCTTGATTTCAATATATTTTTCGCTTCTACGGTAGTACGTGCGTTCACGATGCATCTTCAGGCACTTTTTGCAGCAGTAAAGCTAAGTTAGCACTGCCAACTGATCATTCGCCCGTTAGACTCTTGCTATGAACGACATTGGGCCATGAGAGCATGAGAGGTCGTTCCAAGACATGTACGAACTGACAGCATCCGTTCGTTTCTTCCTAAATTTGTGTGGCCAACTGGACATCTTCAGCAGAGACCATGAGCCTCACGCTGAGTTCCTCACCTCCCTAGCAAGTGACGTCGCTGATGCGCACCCAACGCAGCGAACCCAATGCGCAAGGTGTATGAGGTCAGGCTTGTGTGCACATGTATGAGCCGGTCTTGATTCCTGCTGATATCGCACAATCCAGCTAAAATTTCGGCATTCAGAGCGGACGGCAAGCGGACAAGCGGACGGAACGCGAGGTTTTTTTATCTTGGAATGGGTAACTTTGAGACGGTGCGTCATCGCAGGTTCGATGCTCCAGCAAGGCTATCACTGCCAGGCGAAGGCATTCTTATCAAAAGTTATCCTGCGTAACAACCACAGGTTGGAACGATATTCCACAATGACGGAAGGTCCCGCGTAGTTTGCTGGGCTCAAACTTTTGCAGAAATCTGCAAGGCTCGAGTCTCGAGTTGAGATCACCACGCATGTAGCCTACACATAAATCACAAACCATAAATGACATCGACCACTGGGTATCAAGTTGTAGGATCTTGCTTCGGGAATAAGAAAGATGACACCCCTTTACCACAAACAGCAGGCCATGCAGCGTGATCTGCGTGAAGCATCCTGGAACTTACTCAAGCAGCCCTCTCTACTCGTATGTTGGATTTGCATCCACCTTTCCGTTTACTTGTGAGTGAACGATCGTTTATTGCAGCGATTATTATAGCGGAAGTAGAGGCAATATAGCATTTAATACTCATAGTATATTATATACTACGATTGCCGTGTTACGTGATAAGCCCAAATAAACCTTGTGCAGCACCACACTTTACTCTACCAACTCCGAAGCTAGGGCTACCCAAGCAACCTCAGTGCTTTGCACGGATGTCAGCAGTCGTCAGTTTGGGCACATTGAAATTGGGCAACTTCCCAAAAAGGACCTCTTCCGTCCGCTTACCCATTCCCTACGTCCGCCATCATAGAAAGGGCGAAAAAACCGCCACCCAATTGCACTGGCCTTTTAGGCTTTGGGACTGTGAAGCTCACACTCGGAGTTTCGCACGAGAGAAACCAACGCGGTCTCAAGCTCGAGCGAGGCACACCGCCATTCGAGAGAAGCACGAGTGAGCGAGAAACAGACCAGGTGATCGAAGTTTCGACTACCTCGGCCTGTGTTGAACGGTGCGTGTTATCACGCAGTCTTTCCTCGCCTCCCCAACTTGTTTAACGTTTTCTTTGCTGCCTCCAGACTCATTCGTACCGATAGTTCCTGAGCAAATATGTTCAACAAGGACCACCCCGCCTCAGCCGTCCCGCCTACGGACGACTATGAGATGTACGCGACACCTTCAGCAATGGACGTACAGCCCGGCGAGACGGAGATCGTGCGTCGCGGCGGGTCACCGGACCCCCCTGAGCGACCGCCCGTGAACTCAGACGAAGGTGGCAGTTTCCAGGACAATGTCATCACTGTCCATGGCTACATGCACAAACAGGGCAAGCGCACCATCAAGGGACCGATGCACAAGAGCTGGAAGCGCCGCTACTTTGCTCTGGAGAAAGCCAAGATTTACTACTTCCATTCGCACCTCGAGTGCCGTCAATACTTCACCACACGTAACACGGATCTCGTGGTGGGCGCTATTGAGTTAAAGGACGCTCTGCAGTTGCGTCCGTGTGCACGTCTTGATCTGCCTCACAGAGGTTTTGAGGTCATGACGAAGCGTCGAGTGTGGGTGCTCTGTCCTGAGACGGAGGATGAGTACAGACTCTGGTTTGAAGGTGTCGAGGAGGCCATCGTGGCCTGTGGATCAGGCAACATCATTGAGCGCAAACTGCCCAACGTCCGCAAGTACTACATGAAGGGTATTACTACTTACCGCACCTTGTACTTCCTCTTCCTGATCTTAAGTATCGTCGAGATCTTTGGAATGATTTTCTGGTTCGTCGTGGGCATTCAGCCTTGCGACTCCAGTAATCGGACGCTGGATTGTGAGGAAGTGTATGCCAACACCCCCGACGACCTCAACTGTCTGGCCGACCCCATGAGCGGATGGTTCACCCCACCCGACTGGTACCTGACTTTAGCAGGTGTCGATGACGTCGTTTGTTTTCACAACCCACCGATCGCCCAGTGGGTATCGTTCTTTGCTTTGATTGCCGCTGAACTCGTATCCATTGTGCTTGGTGCGCTCTACTACCTCGGTATGTGGAAGCCCGTACGTCGTGGTGCCCACTACTTCGACGAGTTTGATCCCAAGGTTCCGGACGATCTGTGGCCGAGGATTGACGTCCTGCTGTGTCACTACTCGGAGCCTGCTGAAGAGACGATCGACACGCTTATGGCCTGCATGAACTTGCAGTACCCGCCGCATCTCCTTCAGATTTACGTGCTGGATGACGGCTACTGCAGCACTAAGTGGACCAAGGGCAACCCAGTTCCGGCTATTGAACTCAACAAGGTGGTGCTGGAGAAGTCTGGTGATCTCCGTCAGGAAGTTGCTCAGTTCATGTATGACCGTGTGTGTGATCCCAACGAAGAGATGGAGGTATACGCGTGGCGTAAGTTGCATTCGTCTGCCAATCTACCTTCGGCTTCTCGTCCAAAGGTGGCGAACCGTGCTGACTGTGCCGTCGGCTCGTTCCGTGACGATTACCGCTACCCTGGTCTGCCACACGTGACCTATGTCGGTCGTGTGAAGCCGGAGACGCACTACTCGAAGGCTGGTAACATCAACAATTGCCTGTACAACGAGGGGGCTAATGGCCGTTACATGCTGCTGTTGGACTCGGATATGCAGCCTCACCCGAAGTTTGTTCTTGCTACACTTCCATTCTTCTTTGACGACGAGGACCGTCAGTTTAAGAACAAGTACTCATGCTCTTGTATGGGATGCCAGAATGTAGCGAAGATGTGCTGTGCTTCGTGCAAAATCGCGGGTGTGCCCGAGGAGCGTATCAGCTACTGCTCAAAGGAGTGCTTTGAGAACGCAATGCACGTGCAGAGTGACCTCCACCGCCGCCAAGTGAATGGTACATTGAGTGACACGCGTGCTACCAAGAAGGAGCTGCGTTGCATGAACTGTGACTCGAAGCTCGGAAAGAGTGGAGTATGCCGCAAATGCAACACAAACAACAACAACGGCGATGCAGACATGTCGATCTTGCATACGTACTCAGATGATGTGCGCGACAACGCTGTGGGCTTTGTGCAGACCCCGCAGTACTTCCGTGACTGTGTGCAGCTGCAGATTGGTGACCCGCTTGGTCACCGTAACTCCACATTTTACGATGCGATTCAGACCGGTCAGGACGGCTACGACTGTGCTTCGTTTGCTGGGACCAACGCTTTGATTCGTCGCGAGGCTCTTGACTCGATTGGCGGTATTCAGTACGGTACGCTGACGGAGGATTGCTACACTGGCGAGCGCCTTGTGTCGATGGGTTGGAAGGCGTTGTATTTCCGTAAGGATTTTGAAGGTGAAGCTCAAGAACGTGTTCGTCTGGCTGAAGGACTGATCCCCGACTCGGTGGCGGGAGCCATGGCGCAGCGCAAGCGATGGGCCAAGGGCAACTTCCAGACTGCACTGATGAAGAAGAACAAGAACGTTTCTGACCCAGAGTGGAAGCGTCCGCATGTGGACATCCCGAAATACCGCAAGCCGAACAACTTCATGCGCCGTGTGTTCTACTTGAATTCGACTCTGTACCCGATTGACTCGATCTCGGTGATCCTCCTGTACTACATCACGCTGTACTTCCTGTACACGGGCTATGCTCCGATCTTCGTAAATGGTCTGCGTGTTCTCATTGCGCTGGTGCCGAAGCTTATTGTACAGGGTCTGCTATCTGCTCTCAGCACTCGTGGTGTTGAGAACAATGATGTGGTGCGGTCGCAGGAGACAAGATTCGTGTACGCGTTCACCAACTTCACGGCAATGCTTGGTGCGATTGTGTGGAAGTTTACTGGCCGCAAGTCAAGGTGGCTCAACAAGCGTGACGCTTCGCGTGGCTGCTTGGTGCGATTGTGTGGAAGTTTACGGGCCGCAAGTCAAGGTGGCTTAACAAGCGTGACGCTTCGCGTGGATCGCTAGCCGAGCTGCCGAACGTGCTGGTTTTCTCCGGCGCCGTGTTCGGCATTGTCTGGGCCTTGGTGCGCTACATTGTGGCCTACTACAACCGCGTTTACTCGCACGGCGACTCGATGCTTTGCGCTGCCATTCTGATGGGCTTCTACATAGCGTACAACCTGGGCCCAAGTGTGCGCATGAGCATTCAGGAATACTTCGGCTGGAGCTACCAGAGTCTGATGGACCAGGGTAACTTCATGGGCTCGATCTCCATCGCTGTTGGCCTCATGTTCATTGCGCTGTGGGTGCACGTGGAGAAACCCGTTACCGGCTAGAGGAGCTACGTTTAGTATCCAGCTGTATAGTAGCACCGGGCACATTCGGCGTCACTACTTTCAACTTCATCTTCCATTAGTTTGCTTTTTATGCCGTATTCCGAAATGAATATGGATGTACACGTCTTGTAGATGTCTATGTTACTTAGTAGAGAATCTGCCATCGACTACAAACGACTGGAGCTGAGCATGTCCAGCGAGAGATCGCTGTTTGACCAGTTCTCTGCGCTCATGGGGCAACCCGCACGTCTGCAACTGCAAGACGGCACGTCGACGGACGGCGTACTGTACTGCATTGACCCCGAAACCGATCATGTGGCGTTGTTGTGCCCACTAGGTCATGGAGACTCGAGCTACAACGTCAAGATTGTGCTGGCGCACCACATTCGAGACATCGAGAAGAGGTCGAAGGACGATCTACCGACGCTAGCTGAACTGCAACAAATATTGGAAGCAGATCGTGGCCGAGGCAGTCAGGAGGAAAATGCAGCGAACACCCAGCGCCGCGGAGTGCGGCTCGGCCAGTTCTTGACAAAGGTAAGTTTGCTTCGCCCAGAAGCAATATTGCCACTAACACAGCGTTGTTGAGCACAGAATTTCGTTCCGTTCAAAGTGACGGCAGATGGCAGCATCTGCGTGTTCGGCGGCGCCGCGACAGTGTGTGCGCCATTTCGCGTCGTGCAGTGCTCCAACGAGCTGCTACTAAGGCGGATGCAGCAGCTCCTGGGCCAATTCGACCAGCAACATGACGACGCTTCCATCTCGTAAATGCAATACCGCAAGATGTTGAGGTGCTCGGGCCAATTCTCCTGATTGCAGCACTTAACTATTCCGTTTGACTCTTTGATCTACGCGCGAGCGCCTCCTGTTGTCGTATCATTCATTACAGCGCGCGCAACTTTGTCCGGAAGGTCTCGACAAGCACGACGGCGTCCAGCAGGAAGGCCGGAGCAGGTCGTCCAGTTGACAAGTACTCGCATGTGTAGTGGTGCAGTAACTACTGAAGTATCTTGTTACACGTGGTGGGGATGCACGTGGATGCAGAGCTGCCTAAAGTGGTCTCGTGCTGAAAGCACATCCACCCGAGACCATACGTCGACAGCAAATGCTGTCGTAGCGTCCAGCAAGGTTACTACCGAGAGCAAGTACAGCAAGTACTGAGCTCCGGCACGATGTATTAGCGCAGTAACATTACGATGTTCGACCTCGTGCGTGCCTGCTCCGTCCGAGTCGCCAGCGCCGACCGAACCCAAAGCGGCCGAGCCGTTTGAGGCGCCGGAGATTGCGGCTGAAGCTGTGTTGACAGTAAACGCAGCAGCGAAGATTGGGGTTGATACTTTCGTCGCGATGAATGGCAGCCATGCACGCTCTCAGCGTTGAACCCTTTGATACTCTGCAGCCTACCGTCGGTGCATGCAAAGCCCATCTTTGCTCTGGTTCTTGGCCGTCGATCAGCTCCGCCCGCTGCGAGGTTCGAGCTGTCACGGCGAGACCATCAAGAAGGGCGTTTCCTTACAGACCTCAGCATTTCGTGACTGCCGACCGAGCGTTACGCGCTCTACAAGTCGTACGCAGCAATATTCGTGCCACATCGCAGGCAGATCGAAAACAGAATCCATTCCATAGTACTGAATATCGTACTTTAGTCGGTCGTGATTGCGGCCTATTTCAATACATATTGTCCAATGCACTGCATTGTGTTAGATGTGGGCACTACATCTCTGGCTGACTTTCTGCCGTCAACGGTCGATGCTCCGCATCTCTCACTCTTCTTTTGAGCTTGGGTTGATACATGCGCGTGTTGCGCGCCGTACGTGAGCTAACCAGCGGTCTTCGCAGTCGCCGTCAAGAGCAACGAGACTCGTGCCCGTCGACGATCCACAAGACGAATCCAAGTGTCCACGCCGCTTCCTCCATGTCTGCTGCTGGGCCCGATGAGACCGTGCGCAATGCGGTGGCGTTTCTAACACAGGAAGACGCCGAGCGCGCGCTCATCTACGCACTCGTGCACGACCCAGAGTTCCGCCTCGCTTCGGCGCTCGCTACGGTACGTATCGAGAGCTGCCAAGGCTTGCGACTATATTCTAACCTCTTCTCCCTTGGTGCTACAGACCCCGTCGGGTGCTGACGTGAACGTCATCCGCGCGCTGTTGTTCGTGTTCGAGAACCACGAGGACCAACTGCGCAAGTTGCTAGGACTGCTCATGTTTCGCGAGATGGTTCACACGCTCAACTGGAACGAATTGTTTCGGGCCAACTCGGCCACGACAGCTGTACGTCTTCAACTGCATAGGGTCTTCTGCAGCATAGGGACTGACCCTATACTATTTTGCCGTTTGTGCAGTTGCTACGTGAGTACACATGTGAATTGGGTGGTGAATTCCTGCAGCACGCGCTGGCCGATGTCATCAACGAGCTTTGGAGTAGCTCCGATGGCTATGAGGTGAACCCGCGCTATCTGCAGCCACAGGATGATCTCCATGCCAACCAGCAGCGACTTGAATCGCTAGCAGAACGTACGCTGGACCACATCTTTAGTGCGGCGTCGCTGTTCCCATATCAGATCGCCAAAATTTATCGCGTGTTGGAGCTCGAGATGATGCGGCTTATTGAACGGGACAGACGCAGCAATGTATCGCTACCTAGACTCAGTGCGATGGGCGGCAGCAGCAACAGCTTGATCGTCTCGGATTCTGGTAACAACAACAACAATAACAGCTTCGTGGAGAGCACGTCAGTGGAGAGTGCTGGACTCGGTGGGCTACCACGACTCAGTTCCATCGAGGAAAACCTTTTTGAAGAAGTGCTCACGCAGTCAAACACTTCTAACGGTACGTCTTCGACAGTCACTGCTGCCAAGGAAGAATTCTACATGCACTTGGGTGGACTGGTATTTTTACGGTTCCTGTGCCCCGCGCTAGTGGTCCCGCATAAGATGAACTTGACACCAGGAAGCGCTGCACCACACAAACAGATGCAACGCACGCTTGTGCTGTTGGCAAAATTGATGCAGTCTCTCGCGAACAATGTTGAGTACACCACCTCCACGGAGTCGTTTATGGTGCCTTTCAACTCTTTCCTCGCAAGAAATCGACCCAAGCTTACGCGCTTTTACGACCAATTGTGTCAGCAAGCTCAGAACGATCCTCGCCGGGAGAGTCTAGTTGCACGGAGCAATGCTGCCCCGCGTTTGTCACAACTTTGGGCGAGTCGGAGTAGTAGCAGTCTGGGTAAAGACCCCTCGATTGTAAACCTCACGGGCGCTCGGTTTATGGAGGCGCCAGAGGCTTCCTGTGCAGTTTTGCGGAACTGGATGAATTCAAATTTGGACTACCTTGCCATGGAGGTCTCAGATAACAACAAATTTCGAAGACAACAGCAGATCGTGGTCAATAATGGAAGCAGCAGCAGCGGAAGCTCTATCCCCCCTACATCTACTTCAGCAATGACAGTCTCACCTGTGAAACCGCGACCTAAGAGGAAGCTGAAAACGTCGAAGAGTTCAACATACCCATCAGAAATCCAAGAAGAAGACGAAGAGGAAAAGTCAAAGGAAGTTGCAAGAGGAACAAAGGCCTCACGTCAGCGTGATATCGCGATGCCCGTATCATTGGATGATTTAGACAATATCATGGGACACACAAGCCATCGCGACAGTCAGCTGATGAAAGTCTATTACGCTAAACTCTCACAGAATGGTCTACATCGGCTACTTCACGTAAACGATGCAGATGGCGCAGAGTGGACAGTTTACAGAGGTAGAGGGGATGTCGAGGTGCATCGCAAAACGCCTGCGCATTTTGTGAGCCCGTCAGGTGGTTTTGCGTCTGAAAAGGACAGGCTGGTGGAGATGAAGGGGCATGTCATCATTCAGGCAACACCCAAGCGCGTTTTTCGGCACCTACGCTCCTTAGAGAATGCACGTACTACAGCTCCAGGTAGTAGCACGGACGATGACAAAATGACGATCAGGAGAGTGGAGCCCCTGGATGAGTCAAAGACAGTGTTGTACCGTGAGCATTCAAAATTATCCCTGTGGCCAGCTTGGCTAGTAAAGCCTCGCGATTCGTGTGATCTCCACAGCTTCGTTGAGAATACAGGTCGGCCGGATACGTACGTGGTACTGCAGGAGTCTATTCCACGTGCCGACGTACCTGAGCGCAAAGGAGTTGTACGAATGGCTTTCGCCACTGGTGGCTTCTTGATCGAGCCATGTGAAGGGGAGGAGGATGAAATCCTGGGACAAGACACAGTTTTCACAAGGCTTACGTGCATTGTAAGGGCAGACTTTAAGGGTCTAATGCCTCGGTACCTAGCGGAGAGCATCGTCTATCGACAAGTTTTGGAGATCGAGACGATCCGTTCGCATGTGGAGTCCATGAATCCTGATACGATCGCTTCTTCAAGCAGTGCTTGGGTCTAGGATATACAAGACAAAGATCACGATCATGATCGCGACGATATCTATCAACTATCCAATGGAAAGGTGGACAGTAGCTGAGCTTTGAAAGTCGGCTTGTGTATATTTGCTCTGACAACGTAAGCTATGCAATACTTCAAATAAATAACAATAACACTACGTATGCACTTTGACACTTACTCTTGGACCCTGACTGACAGCGCAAGGCGCTTAAAAGTCATGCAACCACGAAGCCTATGGTCAGCTTAGCCGAAATGAAGGCAGCACTGAGCATGAACAGGCTGTCACGTCAACTCGTTTTTCCGAAATGAGGGAAACACGAATTGAGTGAACGAATTCGTGATCTCAGGAACCTGAGCTTATGGCAGCGCACCAGACACAAGTGAAGTCGTCATGAGGACTACACTCGAATAGCGTCGGGGATACCCCCGCAGAATCAAGCTGATCCTTCCGAGATGAGGGAAAGCACAGCAAAACTCGCGATCGGGGTTCAATCACACAGTCGTGGCACTTCATCGTATAGCGTTACGAATGACTTGAATGCCTTGTCTTCATCTCCACACCAGATCCGTAGGCACTCGCGCACAGCGGGAATCATGTCGGCACAGTATCCACGCAATTCGTTGTAGGTGGAGAAAGCTTGAAGGAGACGTGTCATACCCTCGGCTAGTTGTGTCGGAGTCTTCACTGCCACCGCGACGTCGTGTGCAATTTGCTTGTACTGTGGGCACTCACCACATGTACATAGGTAGTCTTCAAGATACATTGGGCTAAGGTCGGCGCTCTCGGTGCATACGACGGCAGTCAAACGGAGCAGTTGCTCTGCCTGGATCTCGCAGTCACACTGGGCACAGCTCTCACATGCGTCGCATATAGCGTGAAGCAAGTCATCTGACAAGCTCGTGTCTTCCCATTCAGTGTCATCGTGAGTGAAAGCCTGCTCGTAGTCCTCGCACTCAACGTCAGTAAATATCTCTGTTGTTTCAGTCGTGCAGGAGTGGCTATCGTCATCGACAACAACCTTGTTATCGACATGGCAGATCTTCCAGTCATGCTTTACAGTCAACTCCGAAAAAGCGTCGTCTTCTGTCTGACACGCTGCATCGACTAGGATTGGATTTTTCTTCATTTGGCACATGTACAGCGACCCTGTGAGATTTCCAATGAGCAGAGCTGAGATAGTCGATAGAACAAGTGCGCAGTATTGGGCGGAAGCCTCCATCCACGTTAATGAGGCAGCTACATACGCCTGCTTCTCCATTTGATCCAGCAGCATGTCAGAAGCTGTGAAGTCCCACTGCGAATTCTCTGGGCGGGTGTATAGTCTGGTAGATGCGATGTTGCCCATGATTGTGGTTGTCAGAGCTGTTAGAGTTGCTTGTTTGAGTGTGCAAATTGGAAAATGAGTCTCAAAGTCACACGATCATAGTAGTGATCCTAAGCACACGATTATTTTCCAGAACTTGCCTTTCGGTGATCGTAACAAAGCAGCGAACGTTCGATGGATACACGTCGCTCATTGGTTCATTGACTTCAACTTGGTGTACCAACCTGTTGGTACAAGTCGAAGCGACGCAGCTAGTCCCCATTGCGCGCGTCCAGCATAGTCTCCGCTATGCCTCACCGTCATGTACAATCCAGCGCCCACCCGAGTGATCAATCAACAGAAAGAGCCCATGAGGTACTGCATGCTCTAGTTGAGGTTGTCTCAGAAGCTCAGAAGCGAGGCCTTCCTCTGTCAGAAGCCTACGCCCACTTCGACCAGCGTGATGAAGGGGTTGTAAGTGTGGACAGTTTGATGCAAGCTGTAGTGGAGTTGCGTTTGTGTCCGAGCAATGAACTATGGGATGAACAAGATGCTGAGACGTGTGTGGCTGTGCTGTCACGAGGAAAATCGAGGGCCTATTTCACTCGTGAAGATTTCGTACGCTACTTCTCCTCAGCAGCATTGCATCCAGTACGAGAATGCGATGTTCCTCACAGCAAATCCAAATCAAAGCACCTTAAACATCATGTATGGTTCCAGAAGGCATCTCCAGAAAAGAAAGATCATCTCCAGTATTGGCAAAAAGAAGAAACTGCAACAATACACACATTGACCAGCTCTCTACAGAATAAGACACCGTTGCGTGTGACCCTGCCTGAGTGGGCGCATGCACGAAGTAAACGTGCTCTCAAGGAACTGGAGGAGAGACGACGAAAACGGTCGAAGTCGCAGCCACCACTCACACTGAGCTCGACACCAAATTTTGACTCTGCCAGTTCTTTGTCCGAATTAACACCCGATAGCTACAGCAACAATGAAGTTCATCACGACGACGGCAATAATGAGCTAAGTGAAACGATCATAGGTGCAGTCCCGCAAATTGATTTGAAAAAGAAAACACAGTCGACAAAGGCAGTAGAAAACCCGGATGATCCGCTCGTGTTCCCACTATCCGATAGATGGAAAACTTTTCAGGTAGATGCAGATACCATCATTTCGTACGGCATCCTTTCTCGCGACACCATATTATCATCGCCATCAAAAAATAATACTGAAGTAAGTACACCAACCGCGTGGGCTCCACCATCACAGTCATCTGCCGATGCCACGGCTGAGGAGGAGGCGTCGGGGCTTCCCAACATGACTGAATTTCGACTGACTGTATTCCTAGACATTTTCCAGAGGCTTGAAACGTTGGAGTCTTTCTTTCATCCACTGCTTGTTCACTTCCCAAGGGGGAAAATACTGCTGTGCGGGTTTCCAACACGCTCAAAACGCAGTGCTGCCTGGCATAACGCGCGTTTTGCCAGTGTCTACTCCAGACTACTCGAGCATATCATGACTCAGTCGCGTGAATGGCTTGTGCAACCGAAGATGGGTATTGGCGCAGTCCCGCAGTATCTCGTTGGTTTTGGCACTGGCGGCAGCACAGCACTTCAACTTCTCGGCATGGAGTTGCCAATGCAATTGATAAAAGGAGATGGTGGAGGAGTCCTGGGACTTTTCGCGAGGTCGCTACGTGGTCTTGTTCTTGTCAATACACTTGTGAGTGTCACTGAAGTAGAGCGTAGAACGATTCGCCCTCTACAGAAGCTGCTGGATGCAAGAGCCAATGCTCAACCTGGCGTCACGTCAAATCAAAATTATGCTGTAGAGCTGCACGAGGCACTAGCATCCATGCTATTCAGCGAGCACTATCTCACGCAAGTCGCACCCAGCCGTACAGCAGCTCTCAAAACTTTCTTTAGTACGCGTCGTGGTTTTCTCCAGACACTCGAGTCTACAGCACCTGAGGAAGCTGGTAAAGCTAGCGACACTGCTATTGACAACAAAGTCAAAATCGGGCAGCTGCTTCGAGTACTGTTGCGAGGCTCCACCAAGAATCAAGATGTTGCTGCAGCCGTCGCTAACCTGACGGCCGTAATCCCAGCTCCGTTTGCGCTAATAGTTGTTCACGGATCTCAAAACGCACTATTCACTCCTCATCAAGTGGAATTGATTAGTGGGGATATTTGTACATCTCCTTCCGGTTTCTCGGTTGTGAAGACAGTCTCAGAAGCGTTAGAACTTAGCAACATCTCCACTTCTAGTGAAGACACCTTGAACAGCGATGCTCGACGCATGCATGTTGCGTGGCTCAAAGGTGGGCATGAACTACTGCAGGAACGTAGCGCCTTCTTCTACAACTTGTTTCGGCTGCTTGCTACAGCTTCAGTCGTATATCCACAACCAGAAAATACACATGATGAACACGTTCAAAGCGCTGTGGCCAAAGGTGAAAATCACCGTAGCAACACTAGTCAACAACCCAGAAGCTCACAAGCAGTGCTTTCACGCTCCGACATTGATGTTGTTCAATACGAGGACTTGCTTTCCAATCATGACAAGACCAACACTCCACTAACGCACCCGCAGGATCCAAGATCTCGTTCGAATCTCCAAGATCGAGTCACAGAGCAATTGTCAACGCGCGGGCTTCCGTGGATCCAACAGGAGCTCTACGACCGCGGGATTGAAGGTGCTGGTCCGACAGATATCATTCTTGAGCGCTATCAAGGTGTTCTTGCTGAGGAGGAAAAGGTAGCTCGACGCCAGGAACGCAATAAGCAGCGCATCCAAGCAAAACATGCTGAGATTGAAGCTCAGCGTAGGTCTAAGGAAGAGGAATCGAGAGAACGCGAGCAACAGGCAATCGAGGCTCGTCGATCTGTCCAGCGGCGCGAGCGAGAATCTCAGCAACAGTTTTTCGAGCAAATGGAGGCGAAGAAACTTGAAAATGTGCGACGACTGCAGGAAAACGAGAATATGGCACTTGAAGATCTACTATCACGAAAGGTGGAGGATCTGCTCATCAGTGACCACGAACATCGTACACGCAACAAAGTTGTAGTTCGTCAGATGGGCGAGCTGGAGGCCGAGCGTCAAGAGCAAATACGAAATGAGTCGCAGATAGAGCTCCAGGCAATTCGTCTCGAGGAGCAGAAAGCACAACGGGAGGCACTCAAGGCCTTTCAACGTGAGTTCGAGCAAAAGGAGCTCGAATCAAGTCCCGTGGACGCCTATTTGTTGGATGCTCCTGCTGTCTACGAACGATTCGAAGACATAACCAATGGTGCACGTGTACTAGCCGTCGATCTCGCACACTTTTACGAAATCAAGGCACTTCAAATTCGTGAGTCAGGTGAAGCACGTCTCGAGCTGGAAACACTACAACAAGGCCACCTTGCTGCTAAGGAATTGCAGTTACGTAACTTGGAACGTGTCCAAGCTAAGGCACAAAACACAGGAATGATCGCCAAAGCTGGTATGGGCACTGTACGCATTGTGCCAATCACTCCAGCCGAGCTGCAAGCACTTGGACGAGATTTGGATATCGCGCGCGACGAGCTTGAACGCATACAAAACGATGTAACCTTGCGTCGTAAAGATTTGGCATGGAAAGACCAACTTTTACAGCGTCTAAGTGTGATCATTCAGCGCAACGAACGCTTTCGTGCCGAAATTCTAGCAAAGCTAGCATTGTGCGCAGATCTGGGTAACGAACGTGTGTTATCTTTGCGCGAGGACAACGAAGCACTTGTATTCAAACGTGACAGTCTCATTGAACTCCGGGACAAGCTAAAACGAAGACAGGCTGCAGTACAAGGAGAATGCGAGCGAGCTCGAGCTGCTACGACAGCCTTCTTTGACACAAATATGCGAGTCGTAGGTGCTCTGCAACGAGTACAACGCACTGTCATTATTAGGGAGCTTGAAACCGAGGATGAAGCACTATCAGTGCGAATTATGGCTTTGGACGAACAGGACGCAGGTGCTCGTCATGCGTTGGAAAAGAGTATATCCATGTTGGAAGAGGTAGCCACACGAACATTTGCCTTGGAAGAAAGTCAACGGATGCTGAACGGGACAATTGAGGTCAAAGACCTCAGTACCAACAACAGCAATAAGGATGATAGTTCGTTGGGGAGTAAAACAAAGGTGGCTCATGGCGCCAAACTACAGCACGATATTGCCGAGAGTGTGAGGCTGAAGAAGCATGTAGATCGTTCAGCAGAGGAGAAGCGATGGGTGACGTTGGACTTCCTCACGAACTTTGCCCACTACTACAAGCATATCGCGCCAGAAGAAGTTGAGATCATCCAAAAGAGCGTCGACTATCAGCAAAAAAGCGAAAAGAAGTTAGCAATTGAGAATCTCCAGCGTTTGATGCAACTTCCAGCACGGAACTGCCTAGCCTTCGCATTCTTCAAATCACCCGAGGAAATGGAGGCCCATTACTTGCTACGCAAGTACACATTTGGTGATGGAGAAGAGTACTTCGCTCAGCTGGATCACGAGTTTGAAGTTCCTAATAGCATTGCAGCTCCACAAGCGAATCTGTCGTCTAGTCTTGAGGATATACTCTTAGCACTTCAGCGGATTGCAGACACTCCGCCACCGCTTGCTCGTCGATGTCCAAGAGCACGAGCTGCGTTGTTGGATGACAAAATGCCACCATTAACGTTACTCCACATACCGCAGGCCCAAATACTACCGCACAAAAGCACGACACACAGTTTCCAGCTACCGAAAGACACTGAAGGTGTTGCTGTGATGTCACTTACAGTCTCCGTCGTCTTTCAGGGGCATTTCAAATCGGTCGGCTATCAAAACGGACGACTAGCTGCCATGATGTACATGTTACCTCCAGTCACTGACCCGAATTCGTTGCAGCAGAGATTTCAAGCCCCGGTTCCCATTGGCAAATGCTTTTATGCTGAGGATCTTGCTCTGTGGTCACCTCACAGCATGGGTAGAATAGTTCTCCGACACGAGCCGCACGCAATCCCACTCAGTGCTGCCGCAACGTATCAAATTGTACTGGGAGCACCTGTTTTCACTGCCTATTCACTGGAGGTACGTGGACGGACGGCCCTATTCGCAGGTGAAGCATTACGGCGCAAACGTGTCGACGCCTTAAAGAAGCAAGATCTTCTTCCTCGCAAGCATGACGAGCTGCAAAATGTGTTCTTGACAATCCAATTGAGCGAACGAAAGAAGAGATTAGCACGCAAGCTTGCCACCGAGGCGAAGGATCAAGCACGCACAGCAGAAGTTGAACTGCTGAGAAATAATCAGAAGCTTGAACGAGATAACGCTGAGCCTCTGTTAAACCATGAAGAGCGCCGCGATCTTCACACAGCGATTCGATCTGCAAGCACGACGTTCACCCATTGTTGTTTCCTGTTCTCTAAGCGCGAGGAAGAAGTACGTGATATCGAGCAAAGTCTCCGGGAGCTCACCAAGATACATGTTGATATTCTTGAAGACTGTGAGAAGATGGAGAAGCTTCTTTCTGAATACCGCACAAATTTGCCTCAAATTGCAGCTCTGCTATCAGGAGAAAAAGACCTCGAAAAAGGTGATGCTGCAGCAGCCAAACTTGCCAGCGAACTCAATGTGGAGTACGTGAGCAAGAATGGCATGAAGTCGTCCAAAGTACGTTGGGCTGAGTTGTCTGCCATGAAGGCCAAATTACCGTCCATGATGACGCCTGCCGAGCGCTTGCGGCGCAAGTATAAGAAAGGTCGAGACGCGCTAGACAAGAAGGAGCGCGAGTGGGTGCTGCTTGACCGTATTCTTCATCCCCGGCTGTATCGATGGGAAGACGACAAGCACGGTGGTGCAGCCGACGGAGGATACACGAACGCCCCCGGTGTGAAACTCCGGCTTCATGGTGCATACCCAAAGCTCTCAAAGGACGAAGAACAGCTCGCAGCTCTGTCTCAATTAGAGATTGAGCGGATCATGAAAGCTTCGTGGAATCTGCTAGAGCGAAAAGAAATTCTGATCCGCAAAGTTCTCACACGATTCCGAGATGATCACGGAGGTAACAGCAAGCGCATTGGTAATTCCCAGGGGTCGACAAGGTCGATGGTTACGTTATTGCGCGCCCAGAAATCTACTGAATTGACTCCGGAGGAACGCGAATGGCGCTTGTACGATCAACTGCTGAATCCGATATACTATCCGGTGAACTTCAAACGATTAGCAAAAGAGCTCGCTGGCGCTGTCTCGGGAAGTCTTGAAGAAATCACTATTTCACCCAAGATCACGAGAGAAGACCTTGTTATGGCTATCGACACTCCAGAGGAGGAGTTGTACAAACTGCCAAGCGACCTACTCCGAGGACGCACTCTGCTCCTCAAATACGACCCACAGCTTACTACCAATCTCATTACTGCTGCCCGAATCCAACAGCACAGTCAGGATTCACAGACAACAAGTGTCGTCGAGGTAGATGTCGATGCGCGATGTCGACTAGTATTCCTGGAACTTCAACGTGCAATCGCCAATACACGCAACGATTTCATGGACTCGTATGTGCTACACTCAACACTACAGCGATTTCCAACAAAGGTATTGAGGCTGGAACTCGAAAAGGACTTGGACCGTTTGCTTATTTCTCAAATCAAGGAGAAAGAAGATTTTGAGCTAGCCAATTTTCTCGCCAAGAAAAACACTTCTGACAACACCGGTGACATCGTTTCAGACTCTGACAGCGATGAAGAAGCCGTAATTGCTCGCGAAGTTGAAGCACGTCGAAAGGCGAAAGAAGATGCTAAACAAGGACCGAAAATCCGTGGTAAAGCGCTGAAGCAAAAGTCGCTGCAAAAGCAACGCCGAGACATCAAAAACGCACTTCAGGGGCGAAGCCTTGAGGAGCAGCGCATGATCCTGCGAGAGCAAGAGCTAGGTGCTGGCGGATGTACTGCTTGTTGGACAAATCCTTGCCAGTGGAAACCATTCCTGGAGGAGTCACACACGACTATCCAGGAGCGTATAGATGTCATCCGCGAAGAACTCGAGCGCGTGAAGCACTGCCCGGAGTTGATGATTACATCTAGCGTTTGTATGGCTGCGGTGAAGTCCGGAAATCAAACTGTCACGCTGCGCAAAAGTGACTTGTTTGACGAGCTCACGCTGGAGGCGAAAATTTGGGAAAAGAACCTCCGCTTGAAGGCCGTCGATGAAGAGCTCCATGAAACCTTCCGCTCCAAGAACGAACTCTTCGAGACACAAGCGCTCCACGGATTTCGGCAAATCCAGCACAAGAGCAAAGTACAGATAGCTCTTGAACGCGAACATAACGTGCTGGTCGCGCATCTCACAGCGTACGAGGTGGTGGAAGATGTCCTTGAGTCAATGATGGAAGGATGGATCTTCGGTGAGCGCGAGTCCGAGCGACAAGTACTTGGTTACGTCCCCAGTTTGAAGCGAGAGGGACCGCTGACAATGCAGGATCTTCGTCGTTTTGAGCAGGATCGCCGCATTCTACAGGTTCGCCAGGATATTCGCGAGGAGCAGCTGCAGAACGCACAGGGATTGCCGTCAGACAAGTGGAAGCCTATCGAGGTTGAAGCATTCCAGGTAAATCTAACCAAAAAAGCTGTCCAAAAGGGTTCTGCAATGGACAAATCACTCACCGAGACCGAGAATGCACTGAAATTCGGCCTGTTTTGTATGACATTGATGTACTTCCGAGGGTTGTCAATGCTGAAGAAGCAGAAGACTGTTTGGTCCGTCTCAGCGGTAACACGGTGTGGTGCAGCAAAGCCTTCTAAAAGTGCTGAGCGCCGTCGGATGGACACAGAGAAGCGGAATGTGGAATTGCGAACTCGAAAGGCTGCATTCTACGAAGAGAAAGCACGGATCGGCCAAGCACGCAAACAGAAATTCCACCAGCAGAAATTGGCGGCGTACAGGAAGCGTTTGGTGGACGAAAACCGCAAGGCAAACAGAGAGAGGAAGGCTGCCATCAACATCCAACGCATGTACCGTGGTCACCTCGGCAAAATCGCTGGTAAAAAGTGGATGCTTCGTCGACGAGAAATCGACGCTCAACGCGCTCTGGATCGCGCTGCAGCCATCACGTTGCAGCGCGCTTACAGAGGTCGGCTTGGACGAATAGCTGCTGAAGATCAGCGCGTAGAGCTTGCCGAGTTCATTTCTCAAATCCGAGCAGAGGAGGCTATTGACGAAGAGGAAGAGTACTGGAATAACCACAAAATCGAGCGTATGGCTCGTAAGGTCGCTGCCTTCGTCAAGAAAGAAGCCTAAGTTCAGCAAACAGACTACAGCAGACAATAGTAAGTTGTAACAATGCGTTGTTGAGTATGACCAATGAGTTTTCTTTCTTACCCGAGTTGAGCGACAGGCTTCAAGTTTTTCTCTAAGGTTGCTCAGCAAACGGCAGTGTAAGGCTGACAAGCTTCACCAGCTCTTTGACCTTCTTGCGACGGTTCTGTGTTTGCTTGGATACACGCGTCCATTTCTCACCGTGATGAGGATCGGAGGTCACAGCACGTTTCAAGATTTTCTCTGTCGCTTCCTTGGAGCCATGTTTTAACTCGAAAAGGTAGTAGTGTGCCCATGCATCTCCGAAATCCGAGTCCAACTGAACGGTACGTTCCAACCACTTGCGTGCCTTCGAATACTTGCGTTCTTGCCAGAATAGTTTGGCGACGGACAAACACACCGAAGGATCGTTGTCTTTCTTCTTCAGCGCGGTAAATGAGGCACGTTTTTGCTGTGCTCGTGGAGCGATGTCAATAGATTCTGCCAGTAAAATGCCTGATTCCGGGCATTCCTGCAACGCCTTGGCCATCAGCATTTCTTGGCCCTTCAGATTGTCCCATCGCGCCTCTAGACGGGCTGCTTCCAGCCATAACATGTCGTTTTTCGGGGTTTTAAGGCGGGCCATCTCCAACACCGAGCGTGCCTTAGTCACGCCATTCATCTTTTCCTCAAGTTGACTAGAAAGAGTCCACAAGGGAATAGACTTTGGACAGTGCTGAACACCTTCACGGTACATCTTTTTTGCTTTCTCGTAGTTGGGCGGATCCAATCGTTCATAAAATTGTCCAGCCATCATGTACAGCCTTGGGAAGTCTGGATACAATTTGATGCCTTCTAGTACGAGATTTTCTTCATCTTCACGATTCTTGGCACATTCCCTTTCAAGTAGCACGGATTTCATCCATACGTGAGGCGACGGAGCTTGTGCGCGTGCCTTAGCCAACAAAGCTCGTGCTAAGTCAATTTCGTCATTCTCCCATTCGAGCTTAACTGCTGCCAGCCAAATTGCCTCACTATTAGGATTGGCACTAAATGCTTGACGCAAGATTAGGCGGGCATTCTCCACCGAACCGTTGGTCCAGACCTCCTTGGCAGCCATGAGCCACAAAATCTCCGCGTGAGGGCAGCTCGTGACGGCTTTTTGAAGAAGTTGTTCGACAGGTTCGGGGCTTTTTCCTTCCTGTACTCTCTTCTCCAGAGCGACAGCCCGCAGCCAAATGGACTTCTTACCTGGGAAAACCTTCAACGCAGCGGCATAGATAGCCTTGGCAGTCAATAGTGCACCACGATTAATGCTGTTCTCAGCATCGTCCATCCACGTGCGCTTCCGATCTTCAGGATCAACTCCAACATCCAAGCTGGCACGAATAATCGCTGCACACGTTAATGGTGCATCAGCTTGTTCGCACGCTTCAGCTTCCTTGAGCCACATCTCCCTGTTCATGACCACTTGATGCTTCTGCAGCGATTTCAGAGCCAGCTGTATGATGCGATCAATCATATCCAGGTTTTTTCCTTGCGCTTCCTCCAACTTGGCAGCCGTGATCCAGATAGACGGCTCTGTCGGAATCGCGGCGCGTGCCTTGTTCAATGTCTTCTTGGCGTTTTCATACGTCTCCAATCGCGCTAGCGCCAACCACAGATCCACAGCTTGCGGAACGCACTCCACAGCACGACCAAGCAGAATACGTGCACCATCAACATCTTCCAGTTCAATCAGCGCTTTCCACAACTTCACCGAATTCGGAATAAACTCGAGCGCGCGACGCATTACGAGCTTCTTCAGTTCGTCGTCGTTCTCGAGCTGCGCAGCTTGGAGCCACACCTTGACAGACTTGGGTACATGCCGTACTGCCTTCGCCAAAATGGTTTTGGCGTTCTCGGGATTCTGCAGTCGTGCAGCTTCCAACCAGACATCCTCCTGCGTAGGACAGGACTCGCAACCTTGTGCAATAATCTTTCTCGCCTGTACAATCTTGCCTGCCACTTCCTCTAGTCTCGCCGCCGCAATCCACCCCGGTCCATGTTTGGGGTTCGTCATCGTGACAGATCTCAGCAACAGCCTTGCCTTCTTAATATCTCCAATCTCAGCGTCACTCGTAAGCTTCAAACTGTTCAAGTCCGTAAGATATCCCTTGGGATCCACGACTGTCTGACCCGAGATCGAGTCCGACATCTTATCCAATTTATGGGACAACTGGGCACCTCTCGCCCCAGCCAAACCCGTGACAGAGCTTGTTATGCCACTAGGTGTTTCCATCCCACTACCTGCCGGAGTGATTGTCCCGCTGACCGTTGATCCTGCATTAGCGCCTAATACACTATCCGGGACGGGTGCGAACATCTCGTTGCGCTTCTGCAGCGCCGTATTAGTCTTGTACTTGAGTGAATAATCTCCAATGTCTGGGATCATCTCCCACTCAGCATCTGACATGTTCTGCAGCGAGCTCTTGAGATCTGCAAATTGGTCGCTGATCTTGGGCATCTCTTTGCGTGCCTTCTTGAGTTCCTCCAGCTGCTTGAGTTCTCTGCGTCGCTTGCGTCGCGCGTCCATGCGCTCATCCACCTGCTCGTAAATGTCGTCTGCTTCCTTGTCGTCCTGGTCGTACGGCGTGTCCTGGAACAGCCCGCGGGACGAATAACCCGAGAACTCGTCGTAGTTGGTCTCGCTGTAGTCGCCAAAGTCCTCGTTCTCGTCTTTCTCACGTCCAAAGCCTCCCATACCGGCGGTGCCGGAGCCGCGTCCTGCGCTTGGACCTGGACCTGGGCCTGGTCGTCCGGGAATCTCCACACCACGGCCACGACCCGCGGGCGGCAGGAATGGAGCGTCCTGCGTCCCATCCTGCGTCATGGGCGCTCGCGCAGGACCAATATCGGAACGCGTCGTGAAACCCACGGCACCGCGGCCTAGACCCGGAACATAGTTGGCCGGCGCGCCGGACGCGTACGTGTTGCGCACACGCTGGCCCAAGCCGCTCATGATCCAAGTGCTAAGTGTGCAAGTTATGGCTGGAACGTTATCTGGATTAATCATGTGGACCACACGAGATGAAATGCAACAATTGTGGCATTTTTTAAAAAAAATAATAAAATATTAATACGACTAGATCAGAAGTCTTCCTGAAGATTTGAGCGGTCCAAGCAGCAAAATGCCCCTTCCGTG
Source organism: Phytophthora litchii (assembly GCA_002812785.1). Classification (NCBI taxonomy): domain Eukaryota; phylum Oomycota; class Peronosporomycetes; order Peronosporales; family Peronosporaceae; genus Phytophthora; species Phytophthora litchii. Next base: position 4,837 of record PCFV01000202.1, on the reverse strand, counting down.
GAGAACGAACACACAGCGAGATGTCCCTCCGTCTGAGCTGAGCTCGAAACGCGATCTGTTGGTGCTCGCGGACCATGGCTTTTGCTGGCACTAGTCCTTCATCGACAGTTTGCAATCCGCATTCGCAACGGCTAGTCCATTGAACAAAGTACAAGATCTTAAGTCACCAAGATGCAGAAGACATGGCTATCCGCTGTGTGCTACGCGACCTTGAGCGCGGTCGTCTTCCAAAATGGTTGCCTCGCAGCTGCCGACGAATGGGACATTCAGGTAGATGAGATCATGACCAACTTTACCACACTCGATGTCGTGGGTCAAATGACGGAGATTGCGATCTATGGACTACTCAATACAACGCATCAATTGGATGAAGACGCACTGCGGGCCTACGCCAAGCTGCACGTTGGTTCTTACATCGGCCTCCCAATGTCCGTACTGGGGGAAATCAATGGAAGTTGGGGCTGGACGACAGCAGAAATGCGTGCCTTCGTTCACCGCGTTCAAGAAATCGCGATGGAGGAGAACGGAGGTCACCCAATGATCTACGGCGTAGACGCTGCTCACGGGAATGCGTTGGTGACGGACACAGTCTACTTCGGCCAACAGATTAACGTTGCTGCTACCTTCAACCCGGATCTTGCTTACGAGCAGGGTCGTATTACTGCACGTGATACTGTTGCTGCAGGTATCCCATGGATTTTCGATCCTGTTCTCGACATCGTTCACAACCCTTTGTGGCCACGCGTGTATGAGACTTTCGGTGAGGACCCATATCTCACGAGTACTATGGGAGTCGCGATGATCCGCGGTATTCAGAGTTCAAACAAGTCTGCCGCATGCATGAAGCACTGGATCGCTTACTCTCTGACACCATCAGGTCACGACACCGATGGTGTCACGATTTCGGACTTCGACCTCTTGAACACGTACTTCCCGCCCTATAAGGCTGCTGTTGATGCTGGATTGTTGACTGGTATGGAGAGCTACATTTCTGTCAATGGTGTTCCTGTGATCGAGAATACAAAGCTGATGACGACACTACTGCGTGATGATCTTGGGTTTGACGGTTTGCTGGTGTCGGACTTTGGAGAGATCAATCATTTGGTCAGCTTTCACCGCACTGCTCGATCTACGGACGAAGCTTCAAAGTTCTCTCTGGAACGTACGTCGGTTGATATGAGCATGGTAGGTTCTGGTCTAAGCTTCACAAACGGTACTAACAAATTGATCGAGGAGAAGCCTGAAACCGTTGACCGCCTCAAAGAATCGGTGCGCCGCATTATCAAGACTAAGTTGAAACTTGGTCTCTATGACGACCCGATGCCCGGCGCGGAGTACGTCCACATGGTCGGCAATGACGATGATGTTGCCACTGCCTTGGCTGGCGCTCGCGAGTCAATTGTACTTTTGCAGAACAATGACAGCACGCTGCCTATTTCGAAGAATTCATCAGTGTTTCTGACGGGTCCCAGTGCCGACAACATCGGGTATCAGTGCGGCGGCTGGAGTGTTCAAGCATGGGGAGTATCAGGCAACAGCATGTTCTCGCACGGTGTATCGGTGAAACAGGGTTTCGAGGCAATTGTTGGCAATGAATCGTTCGTCTATTTCAATGGTCTTAATATCACCGGCAACTACACCAAAGCAGACATGGCGATTGCAAAGGACTATGCTAGCCAAGCTGACTACACGATCGCTGTCATTGGTGAAGGACCATACGAGGAGAAGACTGGTGATCTAAATGATCTCACGCTACCTGCTCGTCAGATTGAGTATGTCAAGGATCTTGCAGCGACGGGGACGAAGGTGGTGCTAGTACTGTTTGAAGGGCGTCCGCGCATTCTGAAGGACCTACCAGAGAACGTGTATGCCGTCCTGAACGGGATGCTGGCGTGTGAACTTGGTGGCCAAGCTATAGCAGAGATCATCTACGGCGATGTCAATCCCAGCGGACGTATGCCTATCACGTACCCCAAGGACAGTGGTAATGTCATGATTCCCTATCGCCACCGCGTCAGCACGCAGTGTGCGACAGGGGAGTATTGTGAGCCTCAGTGGATATTTGGCCATGGCCTCAGCTACACTGACTTCGCGTACTCGAACATGACTCTCAGCACGACAAACGTGAAGTCTGCCTCGGGCTCAGTAAATGTGTCGGTGACAGTGACGAACTCTGGTGACATTGCTGGCAAGGAGACCGTAATGCTTTTCCTGACACAGCCGTACCGTTCCATCTCAGTACCGGAGGTGAAGCAACTGAAGAAGTTTACCAAGATAAATCTGGAAGCGGGTGCGTCACAGACGGTGGAATTCGAGCTGACGGCGGCAGACTGGAGTGTCTATCACCCACAGATCGGCCAGGGTCTGAAGCTGATTGCTGAGGACACGGACTATGTAGTTGCAATCAAACCGGAGACAAACTGCGATGTGTACAACGAGACTGCTGCTTTGAACCCACTGTGTGCGAAGTTCACGTTGTCTACAGGTGAGTATCCATTCGGGTCGCTAATAGCCGAGTAATCAGCAAGTAAGAAGGCTATGATGTTATTGTACTGCACATGTAGCGCTGAATCGATATATGCGCCGCTGCATGAGGAGTCGAATTTTGTGCGAGGTACTCATAACAGGCAATAGCCATGTTGAATTCTTGAACTCAAGACCTTTAGGTTATACGATTGCACTTAAATTGTTTCTTTGACAATTTAAATATTTGTCATGCTGGTAAGGATTTGCTTTACGCAAGTTCATGTACATGAACATGTACAGCAAAAAATGAATTTGGTCATTGCATAATCGTGTGTCTGGCGTCCAAACCTTATCATCAAATTATAGCAGTTTATGACAAGTTTACGCACCAAATCAGCTACAAAATTTGACAGCACTCAGTCGTTTGGAGTGTGTTGACGAATTTGGTTGCAGCACTCTTGGAGGACTCCTCATTAGATGGTTGCAACAACCAACTCTATAAGGGACGACCCATATTCATTTGCCGATGCAAGCAAATTTATCTCACCTGACATTACAGGATGGTCGTCTTCATACGCGTACTTTACTCAATTGCTCTTTAGCATTTGTCTTGATGTATTTTGTGCTACTATCGACGACCTGACGAAAGAAGATTCGGCAGGCCTTCTATCTTGCCACAACGTTGCATTGAACTTTGTGCTTACCAGCGTAAACGTCATTGTTATCCAGTCATTTACGACAGTTCCCATTTTTTGTTCAACTACCAAAACTATGCATATTCGACACTGTACATCCATATTCGGGTTGCACTACCGATTCGTAGCATTGCTGTCGACAAGTTGAGTGGCGGTATTCAATGTCGTGGCACGCCCCACATCCTGCCTCCTATCACAAGAAGATGGTTCTTAGTCAGATGATCCGAGTCAGACAACATGAAACGTTTATATTAAAATACGTACTCAAGCTGATTTCAAACATTTTTAATACTAGTACAAAGCTAAAAGAACGTGAATGAGTTTACAGTGCTAAACTGTTGAATCTCTTACGGTACTATTGTAGTAACCAATTTGTGCATAAATATACATACAGTCATTTGAAGGCAGGAACACACTCTTCGTGCAGCTTCCACGACATGCAATTTTCGACAGTAGAGTATCAAAAATGCGCGGTGTATATGTAATATTTCCCTCTCAAGCAAGATTGTGAAGCGCAAGATGCACATATCCAAGGCAGTGTGTGTCATACAGTGTAGATGTCATGTCGCTTGTCCCGAAGTGCACTACCGCAATCCATGATACACCAACCCACCTCTCGGTCGTTTATTAGGACGAGACGTAGCTGAGAACCACTTCCGTTGGACCTCGGCGATTTCAACTCATTCCCGAATTTACTTCCCGCGCATAAGTTTACCATTACTGTCAACAACTTCAGCCCTTTCAACATCAACCATGCGTGCATTCTACGTTCTGTTAGTGGCTGCGATTTCCATCCTCGCAAGCAGCGAAGCACTTTCGCGGGAGGTGGACTCCGATCAAGCCCAGATCTCCCGGTCGACCTCTTTCGGGCAGAACAACGCTCAAGCGAAACGCTTTTTACGGACAAACAAGGTGACTGAGGACGAAGAGAGAGGAGCGGATTGGGCGTATATCCTTGGGTTTTGGCGCAGCAAGGCGGACGCGATTGACGTCATGGGCGACTGGCTTAATAAGGTAGTGTCCCCTGCGAAAGTCGCCAAACACTTGAAAGTTTCCTCGTACGACACACAGGATGTGAATTTTAAGGCTCTGGTCGAGTACGTGCGCATGACCCACTTTAAATTGAAGCGTGAAGCCTTGTCGGAAGAGGCAGCCATGGCGTACCTGAGGGATATGTTCGCTAAGAGTGGATGATCTATTCACTGATCCGAACCAAAGCTAGTGATGTTTTAAAACTTGATCAACACGATTGCTTTCAAATTCCAATGTCTTGTAATACTTCGGAATTGGCCATTTTTGTCAAATACTAAGTATAGCTGTCGTTGAAGTCAATCCTTCTTCCTTCGTTCACGGAAATGCATCTAGCACACTGGATTGAGAAGCTCGCTGAGTTTTGGGAAGCCGCTCAAGTGGAACTTCATGGGGTGTACTCTGTCGAGCGAGTTCAAAAACTTATTGAGTATAATGAACGAACCAGCATCTTTCGAGTACTAGAGGTATTGATACTCGTACCATTGCCATGTGTCATCATCACAATTCTCGTCGATATGATTCGTTACGTGAAGGTCTCGATGCCAATTACCGCTGTAGCAACTATCGTCATCAATCTCCACTTCAGACATGGTCAAACAACTGCGAAATTTAGAACTTGTTGCTAAGTCCAGCAAAGTGCAAAA
>PCFV01000201.1:0-45789 GCA_002812785.1 Phytophthora litchii | reverse complement strand
TTCGATCTGTCGTCGGGTACGCACAGCCACGCCATTCTAGCACTGCAGACTATTGCGACGCAGTGGTTGTCGTTCTCGCGCAACATGGAGTGTGCGCAGATGAAGAAACTCGTGTGGCGACTGCGGAAGAACACTAATGACTTGGACATGTTGCAACTCGCACCAACCCGATCCAAGCAGAAATCCGCCAACTCGTCATGTCGAGTCTGTGCCAAGAATTTCAGTTTTCTACAAGGCAGGAAGAAAACATGCAAGAGTTGCGAACATGCTGTGTGCTCGCGCTGTTGTGTCAAGAAGCTGGTTTGTGTCATGGCACCTGACCAATGCTCGATTCTCGAGAAGAAACGCACATTTTGCTCTCGCTGCATTCACGAGGTTGTGCAGAGTGACGCCGTCGCAATCGCTCGAGATGAGTTGGTGACATTGCACCGCAACGGTGATCCAGTGGAGTATTCGTTATAAAGATGGAGTCCGTGGTAGACTCCTAGTTGAATGAAACATTTGTAAAATATCGTAGACTACGATTCGTATCCATGTTGACGTTTTTCAGGTGGTGCGAGAGTTCGATGCTACGAGAAGAGCTCATTGGATCGCCATTTCAAATGCTTACAAGTTGATTTTAACTTCTGCACCAAGCACTGATCATCATAGTGTGATATTTTGCAAACCACGACTTAAATACAATCAAAACTGTTTGCCTTTCATGTTAGCACCACTTACTCTGACATCGACCACCAGTCCGAATCGCGAGTGTAGACACGGATATGAACCTCGTCTCGAGCGACTTCCAGCGCATTGCCACTGAGGATATCGTTGATGCACGGCCCACAGACGGGCAGCTTTTTCTCGAGAATAGCGCGATTTTCCCAAGGGTTCACGGTACACACTGTTCTTTTCACATGGCATTTCGAGCACACCATTTGACTGCATACCCGACAAAGTTTCTTTCCAGATCCCAACAATCCAAAGCTTTTGGTGCACACTCTGCAATGCGTTGAAGCGTGCGCTGTTTCTGACTTTTTCCGTTGTTGGAGAATTTGCGAGTCAAAGCTGCTACTACTGGTGGAGGTGCTCGAGACGCTGATCCTAGCAGATATTTTGCGTAGCTGCCATACGAGTTTCTTCATTTCCGCGCACTCGATGAGTTGAGAGAACGACAACCATTGGTTCGCCATTGAGTTCATCGATATCGCTGAGAGCACTGTGTCATCCTCTTGAAAATCGAAAAACCCATGTACGTAGCACTCCACACTGTTCGGAGCTCGCTGTCGATACAGCGCACAGACCGAAAGATTACCTCGTTCAACGTCGGCATTTTGAAACGGAGGTAGTTGAGGGAATCCCACAGAATGAGCGATGTGGTATCCGACAGATTCTCCTTCCGTTGTGATAGCAATGCCAGAAGCCTCGACACAAATGTAGTCTCGATTTCCAGGAGCTTCATAAAGTCTCCACGTGACATTCACATGTTGGTAAGGATCCTCAACAGTGGGGGCCACCACCTCATACAGCACTTTGGCGTCCACGATTCCGTCTTGCACGAACTTGGACTTGACCTTGATATCATCGTCATTGGAAGCTGAGACTGCGTACATGACGTCGTTTAAACTCCCTTGAACTGTGCCAAACAGCAGCAACGACGGCACGGTCGGTTCTGCTGCATTAGAGTCGTTGCTCCTCTTGCTGCGTTGAGTGTACACGCGAATATGGTCCTTATGTCGCAACTCTCTCCACTCCTTGGGCGTCCTACCAGTCTTGCGAACTTGTTCGGAGATGTCGAGATACTCCTCAATATTTGCAAGAACGAAGTTCTCCGAGAGATCTTGCAGCTCGATCTCTTCCGCGTCATTGAGTTTGAGTGGTGGCAAAGCGTCTACCAGGGATCGAACGGACTTCATGATGTGGAAATCTCGTGATACCCTGCGTTGCCGTCTACTTGACGAAATCACAAATGAAGAAGTAGCCGACGACACGAAAGCATAGCGTTCCTTGAGGAACAACAAGATAAATCCAGCCGTCACTAAGTCCAGAACGGGCGATGTCTCGGGCCAATGGTTCGTCATGCTCGACAAGGCGTCCAGCTTTGTTAGCTCTGCAGGAATGAACAACTGCGCCTTCAGCGAAGTGAAGCGAGAATCACGTATTCCTGTTGCTTGAGATACGTTTAACTATTGTACTGCTGACTTGCATAGACAGCAAACGAATTGTCCTCACGGTTATCGCTGATTCAAAGGGTTCAGTGGGGCATGTCAATCAGCTCGTCTGTCATAGTTTCTGGCTTGTCCTGCAACTGCCCCTCGTGGCTGGAGCTCGCCCCTTGCAATGGCCTCTTAGTCACTTGACACAAGCGCGTGGTAGAACGTGCGCTACTTGTTTACTACAGCAAAGTCAAGACACACGTTTCACCCCAAACTTCTCAAGTCCGGGATTTGCGCGAACGCAACGGAGTGTGATACACTGTACCCCACTTTTTCTCCTTTGGATGTCGTGGCGATACCTGTAGTGTCGACACATAGCTTTGTGCTTTGCGCAGTTGTCACTTGATGCTTTCATGACAGAACGGCGGGTTGGTAGTAGATGTTGCAACACTTTGCTATTGAGCACGTCGACCTGTAGACACGATGTGAGTTTCATCTCGTCGGTTGCTGCAATCGCCACGAACAGGACGTCGTCAAGTTTTCCCACGACTGTACCGAGTAGCAACAATGACGGGATGCACGGTATTGTCCTGGATGCAGATCGTTCATTGTCCACTTTCCTTCCATTGTCTGATGTCTGCGTGATTGTCAGAAGGCATCAACGCGCTGTAACATTCAAGGTTGTGCGTCACTAACCTGTCAGTTAATTCTCGCAACGATGCCACGTCCGACTTGACCAAGTTGAGTTGTACACATATTGCGCTAAGTTGTGCGACCACATCAAAATTGTCCCGATCGCGAAATTATGGGTCGAACTACGTAATGAGGGAACAAGTCACGTCTAGCGTTGGATGTGGTGCATTGCTACGGTATCACTCCTCGCGAAGATATCCACATGGTTACTCCATGTTGCGTCAGTGTGAAGCTTCAATGCAAATGGACCCTATAACATTAGCCTATGCCAGAGTGCTCGATTCGATTTCTTTGCTTATTGATAGACTCTTCCACCGAAAACGAGTTATTTACTCGGAAGTATTACTATCCTGTTTGTGGTTCGTTCGCTATGTGAATTCACCATTGAGGCAAACGGCCCATTGATCGAGAGCGACTAGATTCAAGGGCACTTGGGAGACCACCTATTCTGTTGTTCTAGCGGGAATCGCGTGCGAAACCACTGTCTTATTATCTTGAGGATAGAATTGATATGATTCCTCTCCATTATGCTATCACACATAGTGCAGTCCAAGCAAGCCACATTGTAACTACTTTACACAAACGCTTCATCTACAGCTAAACGGGCGACTCAATAGTAGGCGGCACCTCCCTCTCAATGTTGAGAATCTCTTCGCGCGCGATCTGTATTGCGTCGGTCCTGACGATATCGTTGATGCACTGCACACAGAAAACTCGCTTCTTCTTCATGACCGACACCTGGTTTGGCGCGAGGATTGCCATTGTCTTCGTGATGGAGCACCGTGCGCAAACCTGTTCACTGCAGCCCTTGCAGAACTTACGGCTTGTTCCGAGGAAGCCGAAACTCTTGGAGCAGACTTTACACAGCCCAGGCGTCGAAGGAGTAACCGGAGCCTTGTACTTGCCCTCTTCACTCGCCAACAACATGATGGATTCTCGGTTGTTGCTCTTGTGCATCGTCCAGAGCAGCTTCTTCACCTGTGCAAACTCCACCTTACGCGAGTACGACATCCAATCGGTTGCAATGACATGTATGGTGGTGTTGTTGATCAGTTCGTTCTTGCCTTGATTGAAGTCAAAGAATGCACGTGCGTACAATTTTACAGTCGATGGGGTGTTCTGTATGTACAGCGAGCAGACGGACATGTTGCCACGCGCAACATCGAAGCTGCCAAAGCTAGGAACCTGCTCAAATCCAACTGAGTGTGTCAAATGGTATCCGATTTGCTCACCGTTTGCTGACGTAGCAATGCCCGTCGAATCGAGGCACACGTGATCACAAAGATATGGTTCTGCGTACAAGCGCCACCTGACGCTAATGTGGTGGAACGGGTCGTCCACGGTGGACCGTACTACGTCGTGTAGCACCATACAATCCACAATTCCATCCTGGATGATCGCTGACTTGACGCGCATTGCTTCTGTGGAAGGGGTCACAACTGCATACATCACATCTTCGAGCTTACCCACTACGCTACCCAGCAACATGAAGGAAGGCATTTCTAGTGGTTCGGCTTTAGTGGCACACTCCCTGAAGACCTTTGTTCCTTCTTTCTTGCGAACTTCCTTCCACCGCTTCTTGTCCGCTGGAGCACCGTTCTTCCCAAACTCCAGAGCGTCATACTCTTCGATATTGTGCACCACCAATGTCTCCGCCAATTCGCGGAGCTTATTGTTGTCCTGCTCGGTGCACTGCAGTGGCTTCAGCAAGTGTGAAAACCTCTGCGGTCGCATCGGCATGTTGGTGAAATCGAAGCCACAACTTGTCTTGTGCCGGTCTGTTTACGTTGTGGAATTCTTCATTGCTTCAGATTTTTAGTCCGTGGTACAGCGTGACGCTATGCCCGTAGAGAGAAAGCCGACAAATGCGTTCAGTCAAGTTGTCTTTACGTCGAGATCGGGCAGGCGATAGCACCCAGCGCTGTAGTTTAGCAGTGCGGCTGTGAATCTTTCGTGGCGGTATTAGGATATCGGTGCTGGAAATGGGATGTTCTACGAAGTTAGATTAGCTCATTAGAGGATGTACCCCCTTGCCACACTCACAGTGATACCCCTTTTGTCTCCGTTGAATACTCTTGGTCAGTACGGCAGCTCTATGTGAAACAGCACAACTCAATCTAGCTGAAATATTTCTCGTCGAGCACCCTCTGACATAGCTCCAGCCCTATTGACGGATTTTTACCTCTTTACTGTATCCTGAGGCGTAGCATATATCATCTTGCAACACTTTCAGTGGTAATAGGCTTGCTTGACTTTCAGAAGCTGCGAGGAACACTTGTGCACAAAGAGTAAATTGAGAGCCGGACGATGAGATAATGCGTTGATTACGAGTACGGGTAGTTGAGTATCGGTCAAGGTTAAGGGATCCGCTGGTGAACTCACCAACACCGTCGAATCTATAGTATTCCAACTATCTTACCTGCTCTGAGCAATACAAGTATGTGCTAAAGCTATTCTACGAACGAGTTGTTTTCTGCAGCGCGATTGCGAGAGAATTGGTTGGATCCGAGCAAGCACGATCGCGAGTGCGACGATAGTCTAGCCATTATTTGATTTTCCGGATAACCCACCGCTACCACTTTTGGGCAAGCCACAAAGCTCTGGCCGACGTCTATCAATACGACTGTCCAATGAAACTTTCTTTTGTACAACGTAGATAATAAAAAACATATTCGACCACGGTGCCGAAAATGCTTTTATCCTTTGACCTATGATTAACTTACCTTACTTACATATTTCACCATAACAATTGCATAGCTTATTGTGGTGTTTCTGAAATCACAGACTCGTGAGTGTAGAAGACCTTGCAGGTATGACAAACCCATCACCGCTCTCAGCAACGAGACGCTGGGCTGGCAGTGCTTTTGCATTTAAATTAATGTTAAACTGAATGAGAGCTGAAAATGTGGCGTTCAAATAGACGACCTCCTTCACTCTCCTCTCGCCAACGTGCTTCAAGTCCCGTCATTGGAAATACGGCGCGTAGGTGACGGAATCGGGATATCACTGAACCGCACGATTAAGCTATCCATGGAGGGAATTTGTGCCTAGTAGAGGATAAAAGAATCGTTGATTTCTCGAAATAAGGTTAGGTAAAAGCCTTTAAGATGATATTTTAATACTCCCACTGCCCCTAATTCATTGATAAAAGCACTATTAATTCATGACGTGTACACGTAGTTAACCATTAAAGTAAACCCAGCAATCTTTGTCTACGCAGCACCAAAAGACTTCGAACGATCATCGGTGACTTCCCGACAATTATGTTAAAGCTCTCCGGGTGTTTTTATCACTCTACCATGAACTGCTTCTGCAGCAAGGTGGTGAGTCCACCACTGGATCCACCAGCTTGGTGTCCCCAATCTGATAGCTCAGGGTTTGTGTTCCTAACCACTAAATTTTAGCTTCTCGTAATTACGTACTAAGTATTTCGTAAAATCTTCTCCGTAAGGTTTCCCGTAAAACATAGCTTCAAAAGATGCGTCTCCGCCAAAAGCTCTCCATAGACGCATAGCAAATCCTAATTTTTTTAAAAGAAAATCGTCATTAAAAATGGATACATTGAAACCCCTATTGTTTTTGGTGTAAATCCCTGTGTAAGTTCTCTGGATACTTATATTTATACCCAGAGCCGTAGGCTTCCCGAGCAACGCACGGCATTTGTACCTATCTAAGATTCCTGATTGCTTTTCCCACAGGAACCAGGACTCAGGTCCGGCTTCTCTACGAAATTTTGTGTTCATTTGCAACTATTGTGATAGTAATGTCAGCGCAAAAGTAAAACGTATAAGCAGTGTAATGAGGAAACCAATCAACGAGACATAACTTGTACTAACCATTTTTTCAGAATTTTCTGGATGCCAATGGTTACTGCAAGTTCAAGAGCTCATCCCAACGTATTGATAAATGTCGGGAATAGAGTGCATCGCTTCGAGATGGCCAGTACGAGCTCCAATTGCTGCGGCCGAAACCATTGCGAATTTTCCCTACACTTACGCAGCATGGATAAATCATTATGCTTTTCATCAGTGTCATCCTGCTTGTCCAGTTCCCCGTCGTCGGTCGCCCAACACCGGCCTGTACCTCACGACCTACACATCACAGATGTCCTTCACCTTGTGAAGCTTCAGAACGGATGTCAATGCCAATTTGTGAAACACTTCCACAACTAACAATACCGTTATTCAATTTAATGACATAGGCGCTGGGTGCTATCCTGCGCTAGCCTTGTCGAACTAATCTACAGCACACTCACTCATCCACACTAAGCGATATTTATCCATTTGTTATGACCTGTATCTATGTATTACTATGTTTTGTGTAACTGGTGAATTCGCCTATCCACGAACATTGATGTGCTGCAAATTGCCACGTTAGGCTTTGTGAATATTGAACAATGGGGCATTCAGTACCGCAATGTCCCGAACATCGTACATCACATGATGAAGATGATGAATCGATTGATACAGCGAGGAACAGTAAACAAGCTGATCTTGCTTGTTAGTAGTTGAAGTGTTCCGTTGCTGTGTCTACCTATTGTTTTGAAAAAGCGGCCACTGGGAAATCAAGTCTGGTTGGATAATCACGCTCCAGTGACGTCGGTGTTTCTCGCCATGCCGTGCGAACCCAGCTGCATAAGATTTCCACTGAAGGTAGCTGCGTATTTCCTCGTTGAGCGAGCCGTGCAGCTCCCGGGTAGCGACTGCAATCCACTCCCAATTATTTATTCTTCACGAAGCGTCCTTGCTCGACGACCCACATGATTGCCTCTTGCTTCCTCCCGGTGTCGATTGTTTAGCGCACGATAAATTGAAAATGACAACCCGAACTTGACACATAGCCTGCGAGTTGAAATCTGCAACTGCGTGATTCTAAGGTTCTAGAGCTCTAGAATACGGTGGTCTTTCAATGAAGCGGTCTCCTAATTCTAGAACTAGTTTGTATCACCTCGCGGTGATTGATTGTGTGCACATTTTGTTTCGATGTAAATTGGTGGGATACAGAGTGCGCAATATGTTGTTTCGTCCATCTAAGAAGCAGCGGCAAAACTACGTTTTGAAGCAATCTTCCGTTGAGACAGAGCAGCACATTTGTCAATGCCCAATGGTCATCGTCGATGCAGATTTTTACGTGAGGCCGACGCACCAGACACCAATGCATAAACGCGCTGACCGAGATCCGCGTCGTGTGTGGCGTGCTTCGGATCGAAATCTGGTGGACCACCGACGGTGGCATTGTAGAATACCAAGACTGCGCGTGGTTTGGCCGAAGAGTAGAGTGTACAGGTATTTCAGCGAAGACAAAAGCAATCATTTGTGAAATCTCTGGAGACGGACCTGATGAAAACCTCGTTGCAAGATGGCGAGGAGTTGGCAACGCTGGAGGAGCTCTTCGAGTTTATCGACTGTTGCGTATGTCCTGATCTATTTCCCGAAACTATGTGCACAACTGACCTATGCTCCCAGCACGCCACGTTACCACTTGAACTAGTCACGAGCAAGGCGCCTCCCCAACGTTCTCAATCTATCGACCAAATTGAATCCGATATGCAGTCCAAGCCAAAACGGAGGAGGAAACGCACAAGTTGGAGCTCATCGACAGGACTTCAACGACGCAAACGTGCAGAGCTGCAGTTTTTGCGAGAGCACGTTCAAGATTTAGAGACATACGCGGAAAAGCTCAAGAAGCGTGCGAGACAGATGAAGGAAGAGCTGAAATTTGAAAACGAATGGTCTTGCAACTGGCAGGAAATAGCCGTTGCCGAGTATGTGGAGCGACAGAAGGCGGAGGAGACAAACCGAACATTGAGAAAGACCATGGACAGCCTGCTGCAAGTGAGCGCAACGCTTCGACTGATCGCAGAACAGAAATCTCTTAGATGAACATGAATAAGATCATCAATACTTGTGAGAGAAGTGCTGCATCTCGATGCAGTTTATCGAGTACACGATCACAATCTACAACTTTGCTATTGACGGCTTTCATCATTTTTTCATGTCGTGTCCTGAAAAATTCTTCTTCTCCATATCTACATTAGTAAAAGCAAATTTCCCAAAACATAAAACTTCCATCACGAAGATGATCCGTTTGGGATAATTACAATAGGTGCTTTCGTCTATTCGCAACACTGCGCTATTGTAAATGTTCTGAAGAAAATAATGTAGTTTTGTTAAGATTGCTAAAGTCTTTTATGATGTCAAGGGAGCTCTAGCCTAAATAAATGAGTAGAACGGCAGCGTCGATGGCTTGAAAATGTCAATTGGGTGTGCTTCTTGGTTTTCAGCAAACTCCACAAAGTGCTCCATTTCGTACATGTTCTGTTGAAATTCCAGGATGGGCTCCACTAATGATGTTTCTTTGGTAAACGGCTCCACCTGGTAAAAATTTAAGGCGGAAGCATTCACAGGGACTTGTCTGGTGAACCACGAGTACAAGTACGCCATCTTTGGCACAGTCTCGCTTGGAACCGCGTAGTCGAGTGGATTTACATCCTCACCTTTCATGGTTGGCAACGGTTTGTTGTAAAGGGCTGGGGTGTGGAACGGTGGTGCGATACTGTGCCACGACGCCTGTCCATTCATGAAGTGATGCTTGATAGCGTTCTCGAAGATAAAGTGTGTCAATAGCCGCACAAGGTCGTCGTAGCCTGTGAATGATGCCGGAAATCCGTGGATGTGTTCGAGTCGAGAACTACGTTTAGCCCACGTCTGCAGCTCAGCATCGTTTCGAACGGACTTCTCATCCAGATAGTACGTCTGTACGTACTTCCTTACAAACGTCTTTATGATGTTGTAGTACTTAGTTCCATATCGATTCAGACGGTAGTCAGTCAATGACTCCACCTCACGCGCGGCCAAGTCTGTAGGAAGATCAAGTTCCACTGAAGTAGTTTCAAACTCTCGCATAACTGCGCGCAGAGACCCTGTAGCTCCATACCCAGTGACTTGATCGTATGGTGTTCCAGGGCTCAACAACTCTCGTCTGGCAAAGTACTCCATTCCAAAATCCGCAAAGAAGTGGTAGTCTAACAATGCGTACACTGGATGGTCGGTCCCTAGACTTCGGATCATTTCGACTTGTACTGGGACGGAGACCAGGTGAGTCTCGACGAAATGCCGCATTTGCTGGAAGTTCACCTCCGTGGCATGCAGTGCCATCTTTGCCAACTGCCACTCACCTTGAGAGTCTGCTTTCGTGTACGTCAGTTCCGAGTCTACGAGTGTGATCGCCAATGGGAGAAATTGTCGCTTGTCAACATTGTTGCAGAAGAATCCAACAACGTTAGGGATATACTTGACGTCTTTGGCAGCGTCATCAGTGAGATCACCATAGTCCGAGAAGTCTGCAACGAATACTTTTCGTTTTTTCAGAGCACTTGATAACGTAAGTTCACCACACACTTCTTGCATCACTGCGGGAGGAATCTCCCACAGGTATTCTGCGTATTCTCCACTGTGCACCAGATTCAAATTGTTGCCGAGGATACTGAGTCGCATGGCGCCGAAGTTCTCATCACTTGAGTCAAGCGCCAAAGGCGCAACAATCATACCAGTGGACGCCAAATCTTCATAAGCTCGTCGAAAACCCTCTTCATCCTCAAATGGAAGTCGGTCTTTCAGAAATGCTTCGATCTTAGATGCGTTGTAGTTGGTCGTTGCCGTCAGTGCGGTGGCCTGTGCCACTAGGTGCTCGAAATACAGCATTGAAGCTGTAGACACCTCAGGCCCCGGGTTCAACTGGAACGTTTGGTCTCCTATCGAGTACGTTCGCTCGACATTTTGGATTAACTTGGATCTGGCTTCAATAATGGAGGCTCGGTGCCCGTCTTCTGGGTCTGGAATACTTAGGCTACTTGTGACACCCTGCACCACAGTGATCAGGAAGACAACAACCTTCAGTGTGATAGCTTGCATATCTTGCAATAAACGAAGCGTAGGAAATGTGTTCTGTTGAATCAACCGCAGAATTCAAAATGAAGAACTGAAGAATGGGACTCGAGTGCCCTGCGACCAGAAGTGTACACACGCAATTACCTTTGAAGCGTGAATGCATTAGCTTCAACGCGACATGCTTGCATCAGGAGGTCCATTCTTTCAGCTTGTGATGCTAAAACGAAGATATAAAAATTGTGTATCTCTCTAGACCGCGTAGTTACAGCAGAAGAGCCCCATTTCATAGCCATGGATGTTGGTCAAAAGACCACAATTCCCTACACGAGTCAAAATCCAATACACTGGATAGGTACAATTCCACTGTAATGACGTGTGGTACCTCCATACCTGAGGTATAGAGGTATTTCCCTGAAGTAATACGCCTGACCACAAGAATATCGATCTCTCTCACACCCAACAGTGACCAACACACATGGTATAGTACTAATATCCGTTATTGAAAAAAAGAAATCCTAGGCATGGAGTGTCGAGAACGCAAAATGATAGATTTTCAGTTTATAGGATATGAATCCATGAGACTCTCTTCAATCTAG
The DNA here is from genome assembly GCA_002812785.1 of Phytophthora litchii. NCBI lineage: Eukaryota > Oomycota > Peronosporomycetes > Peronosporales > Peronosporaceae > Phytophthora > Phytophthora litchii. The sequence continues at coordinate 34,473 of PCFV01000201.1, read as the reverse complement.
TTTCGACTTCCCAGTCCATACTTATTCCTTGTCAGCACTGGTGATGTAGTTGAGCAGGTCAATTCGCGTAGCGAGACCAGCAATCTTGCCATCAGTCGAGGTCACGACGGCGAAGTAGTCCTTGTCGAAGATTGTAGCAAGCTCAGCCAGCGAGCTATCATGAGTCACACGACTGAAGTTACCGAAGGTCACTGCGGCAACGGGATCTGAACGATTAACGCGACCCGAAGACAGCATCGAAAGTAGATTGCCAATGGTTACCACACCTTGCACAGTGCCATTCTCTTTCACAACGGGAAGCTGATCGTAGCCGTGGTGCTCCATCGTCTCGATGGCGGCAGAGCACGAAAGTTGTGGCGTCACAGTCGATGGATGAGGCAGTTCCAGTACAGATACCCTCTGTTCCGACCACCACGTGCCTGTCTCCTTGCGGTACTTGGAGTAGTTCTCGCGCGTGTGCACCGTGTTCTCCACATACTTGTTCTCGTACATCCACGCGTCGTTCAAGAATTTAGACATGTAGTTGCGGGTCGAATCTGGCAGGATGACGACGCACCGCTGACCAGCCTTGAGAGTGGAAGCAGCACGTACAGCGGCAGCCATCGCAGAACCACTCGACCCACCACACAGCAATCCTTCCTCGCGAATCAGACGACGTGACATGATGAACGATTCCTGGTCGTTCGTCTTTTCCCACTTATCCACTAGGCTGCGGTCCAGCACATCCGGGATAAAGTCGTAGCCAATGCCCTCCACTTTGTAGGGTTTCAGACGGTTCTTGTCATTTAGTGACTCTGGCTGAGCCAGAATCGATCCTTCTGGGTCTACACCAACGACAATAACATCAGGACACTTCTCCTTCAGCTTCTTCGCAATACCAGAGATAGTTCCGCCGGTACCGACACCCATGACGACCATGTCAACCTTCCCGTCACATTGGTCCAAGATCTCTTCTGCCGTGCCATCGTAGTGTGCCAGTGGGTTCGACGGGTTGGCGTACTGGTCCAGAATATGTGCGTCCGGAAGTTCTGCCTGCAGACGCTTCGCGATGCCGATGTGGCTTTCTGGCGAGTCCCACGCAGCTTCTGTCGGGGTGCGGATGATCTCTGCCCCAAGTGCCTTGAGGATGTTCACCTTCTCTAGACTCATCTTTTCTGCAATATTTAACCCCAATAAATACACACCAGCATAGAGCACCTGTTACATAACAAACTCACCTGGAAGTGTGATGATACAGCGGTATCCCTTAATAGCAGACGCGAGCGCTAAACCGATGCCTAAGAAGCAGACACATCTCCTCGTCAGTCTCTATATCTCCTTGAAACTAGACTCTTATCTCCTCACCAGTGTTACCCGACGTAGGCTCGATGAGCGTATCGCCAGGCTTGATGCGACCCGCAGCTTCTGCGTCCTCCACCATGCGACGACCAATGCGATCCTTGACCGAACCGCCGGCATTGAAGAACTCGCACTTGGCCAGCAGTTCGCACTGCAGGTGCGCTTTCTTCCCTACGTTGTTGATGCGAACCATGGGCGTTTGGCCGATCGCAGCCTAGAAATGAATGATACAGGGAACGATTAGATGATATCTAAGGTTGTAGAGCGATTTTGAAGACGAAGTTGGCATGGACATGGAGAGGGGAGAGTGGAGTACGTACCATGATGTCTGGGAGGATCCTCAGCGCCGCAGGGGGCAGTGAAGACTCGTGTGAAGCAGAGGAAGCCATATTGCTGGGAGGTCTCTTGTTGATTGACCCCAAAACTGCAATGGAGACTATTACACCCTCAAGTTGCAACAAAATTGCTGCAACTTTGCTGCAACTTAAGTAAAACTGAAGTGGGACTCAACGTCCAACATTACCCATGTTGTGTCGAAAACTGTTGGTGCGTGGGAATGCTGGTTACACATGCAATAACCAGCATGAAAACAGAGCGAATTCCAACGAGTTCATGGTGCCGAAGTGGTGCTTGGAGAAGAACTTGGTGTTGCCACACGAGTTTCTTGTGGCGATGTGAGCCACTGCAGGAACGTGCCAGGGCTAGGGATCCGATTTGACAGGTTAAACACGCGCAAGTGCGTGGTGCCCAGCACTTTGCGCCGTCGGCTAGACCTCGTATCTTCGATATTGTGGGCCACACAGCCGACACACTCGATACAACTAAGTACAAATAACCTCTTATACCATATACATCATGCAATATGATCTTAGTCCGGTGCAGTGGCTCAGAGTGATGGTCTCCAGCGTGAGGCTACTCCTCCACTCGTCGCATTCCGCATTTGGCTCCATCCCGACCAAGCAGCTTCAACTCCATAGTCACTATGGTCATCGCTAACAACGCCACGCTCGAGGAGCAGGACCCTGAGATCTTCAACCTCATTGAGGCCGAGAAGAACCGTCAATGGAAGTGTCTGGAGCTCATCGCGTCCGAGAACTTCACGTCGCGTGCCGTCATGGACTGCCTGGGCTCGTGCCTCACCAACAAGTACGCAGAGGGTCTGCCGAACGCGCGTTACTACGGCGGTAACGAGGTCATCGACAAGATCGAGATCCTGTGCCAGCAGCGCGCACTCACGGCCTACGGTCTGGATGCTGACAAGTGGGGCGTCAACGTGCAGCCGTACTCGGGCTCGCCTGCTAACTTCGCCGTCTACACGGCTCTGCTGCGCCCGCACGACCGTATTATGGGTCTGGACCTGCCCAGTGGAGGCCACTTGACTCACGGCTTCTACACGTACTCGAAGGCTGAGAACACGCGCAAGGCTGTGTCTGCTACGTCCGTGTACTTCGAGTCGCTGCCGTACCGTGTGAATGCCGACACTGGTCTGATTGACTTCGAGAAGCTCGCTGAGCAGGCTGCTCTCTTCAAGCCCGCTCTTATTGTGTGCGGTGGCAGTGCTTACCCTCGTGACTGGGACTACGCTGCGTTCCGCAAGATCGCTGATGACAATGGCGCTCTGCTCATGTGCGACATGGCTCACTACAGCGGTCTGGTTGTCACCAAGGAACACGCTAGTCCTTTTGAGTACTGCGACATCGTGACCACGACGACGCACAAGTCGCTTCGTGGCCCGCGTGCTGGTATGATCTTCTTCCGCCGTGACGAGCGTAAGTTTGAGCCCCGTATCAACAACGCCGTGTTCCCTGCCCTCCAGGGTGGCCCGCACGAGCACCAGATTGCCGGCATTGCTGCTCAGCTCAAGGAGGCGCAGACCCCTGAGTTCAAGGCCTACGTGCAGCAGCTGAAGGCTAACGCTAAGGTTCTAGCCAAGACTCTAACCGACCTGGGTTACTCGATGTGCACCGGCGGCACTGACAACCACTTGATCCTGTGGGACCTGCGTCCCCAGGGCGTCACGGGCTCCAAGCTTGAGAAGCTGTGTGACATGGTTTGCATCACGCTCAACAAGAACGCCGTGCTGGGCGACCGCAGCGCGCTGACCCCGGGCGGTGTGCGTGTTGGTACGCCTGCTCTGACGAGCCGTGGTTTCAAGGAGGCCGAGTTCGTGAAGGTTGCTGAGTTCCTTGACCGTGCTGTCAAGCTGTGCATTGAGATCCAGGCCACTAGCGGCAAGAAGTTGGTGGACTTCGTGAAGGCCGCTGACGTCCACGAGGGCGTGAAGCAGCTGCGTCGCGATGTTAACACTCTGGCCACGTCGTTTGAGATGCCCGGCTTCAAGGTGTCGGAGATGCGCAACAAGGTCATTGAGGAATAAGCTCCTTACTTATCTTGCCGCATGATAGTTTGTCTTTCCACTGAAGGCTACCTATAGATTGTGTGCGGTGTCACTCGGGAGCTGCTTCAGCGAAAGCACCTTCCACCACTGGCATAGTAATGCATGTCGTGTGAACCAATCTAAAACACAAAACAAACCCCACTCAATATATTCAGCCGCAGTCGATGGCCTTCATGCTGTCCGCCAAGGACGATTCAACTAATCTAAACCAACGACCACCTCTTTCAATCCATCGTCTCCATTACTTCCAACGTCTCCAGTGTACTAGTGGTTCTGCGAGTGGAAGAGTACGATGTACGATGTCCCATGAGCTCTTCGCGAAGAATTAACGCCGCATCGCTCTTTGATCCCTCAGCAATGCACTGCGCACAGAATATGAGTTTCTTGTCGTTCACCTTGCTCCGGTTGTGTGATGACACTACACACACTTGTTTCTTCACACAGCAACGCTTGCATACCCACTCGGCGCAACAGGCACACACTTTCGGTGCTGTGCGTAGAAACCCACCGAAACCTCGACTGCAAACGCGACAGCGAGTCCCTGCTTGCGCACGGGATCGAGAGTTTGGACGGATTGCTGCGATACCACCGGACGACGTCGAGCTGGAAGATTGACTGCTGCTTGCGAAAGAATCTCGACCAGTACGCACCCGCATCCACCACACGAGCTTCTTCATTTGAGCGCACTCGACATAGCGAGCCATCGACAACCACTGCGTTGAAATGGTGTGCAGCGAAATGTTGTTGAGCATTTCGTTACTTGATTGAAAGTCGAAGTACCCCCGCGTGTAGCATTCGACGAGTGTTGTGGTCTTCTGGCGATAAAATGTGCATACCGACATATTAGCACGCTCAACACCATGGTTACGAAACACCGGAAGTTGAGCGAACTCCAGCGAGTGGATCAAATGGAACCCTACTAGTTCACCAAAGTCGTTGGGCACCATCCCAGTTGCCTCGATACACGTGTAGTCTCGGGGTTCCGATAATGAGTAGTAGCGCCACGTAACATTGAGCGTGTGGAACGGATCATCTGACGATGGACTCTCCACACAGCAGAGTACTTTGCTGTTCACAACGCCATCTTGCACGAATTTGGATCGTACTCGCATGGAGTCGGTATTTGCTGCAATAGACGTGTACATGACATCGTTGAGGCATCCGGCCACAGTACCCAACATCAACAGTGATGGAATTCCGGATTCCTCTGGATGAGCAACACCAGCTCGCATGCAGGCCGCACTGTTTCCGCTTGGCAAGGTATTCGGAGACTGAAACTCCTTGAACACTCGCACACCTTCCTTTCGCTGCACTTCTCGCCAGACGCGCGAGTCAGGAAAACTATCTTTTGTCACGGGGAGCTCCTTCTGTTGTGTCAGATTAGTCTCTAATAAACTCACGGATAACTCCAAAATCGCTTTCATGTCCAAGCTCGACAACTGAAGCCGCGGCAGTTCTTGCGCTATCAGGTCGTCCTTGGACATGGTGGTTGTCGACGGGGGTTCCAGAATGGTTGCTCGCTCGAATGCAAATAGGTATGGCCAAGCCCTCGATCGCCCTAAAGAGTACGGAGTACACCGTGAAAACTACAATGATCCAAACCATGTCAGTGACTGTCAATTCATGAACTGAACCACACGAGTACCCCAGCAGATAAATTCTGAGAACAAGGGTGCGGTACAGCGCCAAGCATTATTTTTACAGCACACAACCTACCTCTCGCCACAAACTTGCTAGTCAAAGCAACCGTTGGAGCTTCTTACCAGACGAAGCAATAATTTGTCCAAGCAAGCGACGGTAATTCAGCGAATGCAGTCGAGGTAGAGGCGCGAACGAAGACGTAGGTTAGGAACTTTTTCGCATAGAAGACTCGGTTGAGTGCAGCAACTCGACTCACTATTTGAGATCCTTTTGAATTCTCTCACCACAGTGGTGGCACCTTCTCGGTCAGTCTTATTCGTGCTTGCCACGCGTGATGGAAGTCTGACCATAAAAAATTGGCTAAGCGCATCAGATCATGAGACTTGAGCCTCACTCGTTTGCAATGCAGTTAATGAGCCGGATACTTCTAATGCAAATCAAGTGACAGGCAAAAGTATCCTGGATTCTGACTCCAATCGAGTCAGAATGTGGGCATCTGTATAAACAGAAATTGTCAGGAGCAAAGTATACTAATAATTATTCCAAGGTAATGTGCATTTGCTCGATAGCTGAAGTGATGTATCATCTTAGAGACTTCAGTCCAATGAATGTGTAGCGCATGGTACCAGTTGATGACAACCAAAACCTTCCCGTGCTTTTCTTGAGGGACTTTGGCAATGCCGAAGCAGCTGATTTCATCTTGTTAGATTCGCGCTTGGCTTCGTCAGTCTACATGCGAGTTTTGGCACACTCCATGACAATGTGAGTCAACTGAAGACAGGCAAAAAGTACTGTCGGGCGTGCGTCTTATTCATCTAGGCTGTCCTGTACTGTTTCCATTATAGACCGTTAGGGGCACGATGCAACGTTGACCCCGCCTAAGTCTGCAGAAGTAGTAATGATGCCTCGAGTTTCTTCAAAACTACATCACGATAATATTCCTGTGCTGCTCTCTGCTCGCAAAATATTTGACAACGAAATGACCTGTTACATACACAAAAATGAAAGTGGCGATGACGACAGAAACATTCACAGTATACTTGAACAAACACTACTGGCCAACCTCATGGATGGACAAAACACCACTACTATCTATCTCAACGTCTTAAAGACGACTCGATACTACTCACAACCCGTGCGTGACGTGCATTCGCTGCCAGTTGGAGCTTCAATTCTGCGCAGATCTCCTCTTAGTCTGCGATGTGGTCAATGCACACCCGACATGGAAAGGCTTGTCACGAAGTACTCATACCAGCACATGACATCCCGAACGGAAAGTAACTCCAAGATGACATAAGGTCGAATCAAGAAGTTACCAACTATGTTGAGCTTGCGCTGCAGAAACGAAATCATCTCTCGCCACAACACCAGCTTCTCTGCGTGTAGCGTCGGCCACGCATTGCTTGCAGAAGATTTTCTTTCGTTCTCGTACACATTGTCGAGTATGGGAATATAGCCATACTGCCTCCTTCACGCAGCAGCGTGAACACACATCTTCACCACAGGCCTCACAAACGCGTCGAGAGGCACCTAGGAAGCGGAAATTCTTGCAGCACAATTTACATCGAGAAGCCGGTACCCTTGCCGGTTCTGGAGGCGGTAACAACACGATGGAGTTACCTGAGCTTGAGGTAGAACTCGACATTGTTTGCGACTGTGCCGGGTTGTAGCTGCTATTACCATATCCACTATCACCGCTGTCACTTTCACTATCATCCGAGCTGATGACACCCTTACCACGATTGAGAAGTCGAGAAAGTTTCATATTTTGAGCGTACGAGACGAGTTTGACACATGACAGCCATTGCGACGCGATCGTGTGCATCGAGATCGAGTTTAGCATAGCGTTGGTGGTATCGAAGTCGTAGTAACCTCGAGCATAGCACTCAACGAGAGTAGCCGTTCGCTGACGGAAGATCCAACACACTGACATATTCGCTCGAGCTACCCCCTTGTGCTCAAACGTGGGGAGAGCATCAAAACCCACAGAATGAATGAGATGGTATGCAACCTGGTCACCTCGTGCAGTATTCCCCCAACCAGCTACATCCAAACACACGAAATCTCGCGGTTCGGACAGGGCGACGTAGCGCCACGTCACATTGAGGAAGTGCATCGGATCCGCCATCGTGGGCTCGATTATGCGAGCCAGTACCTTGGATGCAACTACGCCATCATCTGTAAACTTGGACTTGGTCAACATCGCCTCGGTTGTAGATGCCGCAGTGGCATACAACACATCGTCCAGACTTCCTTTAACGGTTCCCATCAACAGTAGGGACGGCGGCACTTTGACAGTCTTGACAGATCCATTTCCAGTAGCTGCTTGCGACTTAATTTGCTGTTGCTGCTTGTGAGTACTCTCCTTGTAGACTTGAACGCCCTCGCGCTTTTGGATGGAGACCCACGAACGTGAATCGGGGTGGCCATCAGGAGTTACTGCTAGATCACTGTATTGGTCCAAGTTCTGCTGAAGAAGGTTAGTTGCCAGCTCCTGCATCAATTGCGCATCGTGATACTCCAGCTCTAGTGTCGGCATTCTGGCGCCGTTCTTTATGAGCGGCATACTGTCCGTACTCGAAATCGTACCAATTATTCGTGTTGGGCTCGACAACGAAGTCCAACGAAGTGTAGCTTGTTAGAATTGTACGTGCGATGTAGCTTTGATCGCGGTTTTTCTACTTCTCTCAACTGTTGCGCCGTTAGTGTGCGCTTTAGCAAGTGAACGAAAGTTGGCCCTTTCAAAACGGAGATTTGAACTCTGAGTGATGTGAAGAATGCCTGGCTGCCTGTCCGGGTTCGGACTGGAACGAAAGAGGTACGCCAACCGATGATGTCGGCAAAGGTTCGTCCTTCGAGTACATCTCGAGGCGAGCTCCAGAACCACCTGCCTCAAAAGAAGTCGAATGGGCAGCATGACGACGATTCCGCCTTGACTCACCGTAATACCCAGGCCGAGTCGACACCAAAAGTGGCCAGCAATTCGTGCTCCTCCTGGACGCACAAGTGTGACTGCCTGCACTTTCAGTTTCATAGCTTCGCAGCCGGATAAGCAGAACTAACTAACACACACAGACCCATGCAATCCCGACGGCTCTACTTCCCCGAGAAGCACAGTATGGAGAGCAGTATGTGTTAAGTACTTCACTGACAAACGTACCACTTGAGGGGAGAACCAAAACTGACCATTTCGGCGTGGAGCCGAAGTCATGATTCCAGAAGTTGTTGAACAGACATCGAATGTAGCACTTAGATAGAGTATAATCCACTTCGGTGTTCACGCTCGAGCCAACGGCCTGTTTCTAAGACACAATATCACGACCCACTTCATTTTGCTCTGAGTTCTTCACGCTGTGTACCTAAGACAGGCAACGATTAACCATATCTTACAGCATGACACGCGTTACTCGCACTTTATGCAACTATCCTTACAGTCGTGAAACGTAAGAAGCAACCAGTAGTTGCTTCACAACACAAGCAGCCGCCTGCCACTTCAACTTGTGACGTTACCAAGGACAGGCAAGCATTTAAAGCATCCCCACCGGTAGGTCTCAACCTTTTATTAAAATAACAAGTGTTTAATAATCCCAGCCGTAAAGTTCAAAACTACGTTAAAACCCAGGAACTCCAAAGATCTGTACCAAACCCAAGCACGAATCTAGCGCCTCGAGTCTTGAACTTGCTGCTATTCATCGGTTTGGTACAAAAGTTCCCCCAGAGTACCATGATAACGCATTAGTGAATCGAGACTTACGATTGACCTGTACTACAATTCACGTGAACCAGTCCAAGTAGTATACCAAGCAGCGACGGATCTAGGGGAGTTGTTGACAACATCGGAAAACATAATTCGACAACGCGAGAAATCAGCGTTCGAGATGGGCGTCTTCGACAACTTCGTTTATTAAGTGGAGGGTGCGCAGAACTCATCATGATAATTGGAGTCCAAACAGTAATGGAAGCGCATATGGAGCATTCTGTGCCACATATGCATAGCAATCTTCTGGGTGCAAAGGAACCTGGTGGTTTATAATCGGAAGCAGTGTAAATTGTGAGAAGCGTGACGGGATTCTAGACTACGGGGCTACAACCTTAACACGCTGGCTAAACAGGAATAGAGACAGCCGCAAACAAATACCCAAGGACCAAAGCTGCAATTGTGTATTCCAACAGAGTCGCCACCTCGAATGGGGAGCCACGTTCGGCCACCGGATCAAGAACAGGCACTGGCGTTGGTTACCTAGTTTATGACCTTTTAGTTAACTTGTACAACTAACGTTCATGTAGTTAAATAAACAGTCGAGTCTCTTTCTCTACTATCACGCGCCTTCCATACTAACTTGAATTGGACTCTCTTACATTCCCATATCCGGTAACTCGTACAAGAGTCAAAAATGTTTGTTGATTCTTTGGGGAATACACAAAGGTATTGTGTTTTATGCTACATGGAGATTGCAAAACACCTTTCATTTTTGGAAGACCGACTAAGAGACCCCAAAGGTTCCCAACTTAACTACCAACAATGACATGGGAAGCTCTGAATTTGGCACGTACGTTAATCGGTTATGAGTGCGTTTAGTGCCTACGTAAAAGTGTCGAACTCCTAACGAGTAGGTCTAAAGTTTATGAGATGAACATGACACTTTGATTGAAATAATATACGTGAGTATATGTGCTAGTTGCAGGATCGTTGGACTCGTTTGCTTCTACATGCGTCGACAGGCTCATTGCCTAGCTTGTATCCAGGCCGGTCACCGCTGGTAACATAACTATTGCCGTGGCACAGCAATGTACTCCAAATGCATCGCCATTTTCAACTCCTGCATTCCAATTCAACGACAAGTGTTGCAGACACACCAGAAAATACTTGAATAAGATCCTCATTTTGCAACCTAACTAATAAAACTTAATCTACGTATTAACTTAAACGACCTCATGGAGAGATTCTTTTTGAATTGAAGATGTGCGCTCTTGATAGGATTCAAGGCGCAGAAACCACGCACGAGCGATCTAAATTCTCATTTCGAAGTGAAATCCTCCTGCTCAAGAGTCTGTGTACTTAACCCACACTTCCGTGCGTTTGTATTTGTTGGACTTGTGTTATTTGCCTCCGAAGCGATTTACGTTGTGGTGTTTTCTAGCCAGGTATGAGCAACAACAAACACCGTCATTTGATCCGCTCATCCGTGAAAGCAAGTCTTATGGTGAATCCATATTTGTGCCGCTCAAGAAACACAAAATACCGGTGTTCAAACGCGGGCACCTCCCACTGCTTCTTTAGTATCTGCTACCTCCCCGGCATCAACGCTGCGTAAGATGAATAAGGCTCAACAGAGCGGCACGCCGATCAAGGAATCCCCAGTTATGACCTTTTCGGCCCCAGTATCCCCTCCGCCATCACAAAACAACACCGTCGTCTTCATGTGAGACTGTTACTAAGCCACAAAATCCCGTGAAAGTCACCACACGCTCAGAGCGAGTGATGCTTCCCCTTTCTGGTATCAAAGCAGTGACGATGCAGGTCGCTCCCCGGTCCGAGTTTAAGCTGGCAACTCCATCTGAAGCAGACAAATGTCCTTCCAGTTATCATCGAAGCAGTCTATCCATGTACCACCTTCTCACTAAACACGTTGACGAGTAAAGTTCCCTCTACGATACAGGCAGATCGATTGTTTAGGAGTAAGGTGTTCAATACGAATATCTCAAGTAATATTGTGTATAGCGATCTTCTGCAAAAACTTCACGATGTAATTACACTAACGCACAGTGGAATCAAGACGTTCGACCACGAATTATCCAGGTCGTATCGTGGGTTACATGACCCTTTTAATAAGTCGCAGACAGGGAACGGAGGACAGCGTGGGAGTAAGGCTTTTGAATATTGTGTAGCGGACCACTGTAACGGGGTTACATAAGGGTGACCCAATGAATGGGTACACCCTTCAACTTCACGTATCCACTTAAGGGATACTTTGGATCAGTGGTGTACATCACACCACTGACATCAGTGAGAGCCAACCAATGAGGTTCGGCCAAGTTTCTATAGCTAGTGTGCCTGTTCAGGATGCTCACTTTGAGAAGATCGACAGCTTCGGAACAGTGCATTCGGAGAAAACACAAAGATTTAGTAGAGCACTAGCGGTCTATCCTACAAAGACAACTCAGCCCGACATAAGGCTCTACATAAGCTAACTCAGCACACAAAACTAGCGTAGTTTACAAGCACGGTATGCTGGCAAAAGCAAAGACTTCCGATGGTTTATTCGTTGTGCATCTTCACATGGATGTTTCGAAGGGAGTAAAATACGGCATATAGCTGCCGGCTATACAAACTCGGATGTCTTCTCCGATATGACATCTTCTACCCCGATATGTACTCTGATTTATACTTTACAAAGCCTTTGTTTGTTAGCGTGCTCTTACCCTAAAGGCCTCACTTTTAAAGGACAAAACATTCGACGACCACTATACGAGCTTGTCCAAATTGAACGCCAAGCTTTGTCTGCATGTGCCGAAGTTTTGTGCAGTGTTTCTACGATCAAACCATTTTTATGAATTGCTTGGCGAGACAATTCGGTTTTTTAAAACGAATTGTAAAAAAGATCGGTTTATTCTCCCCTAGCCCTAATATCAAACTATTTTATGTAAGTTTTGGATGGAGCCCCGTGGTACTGTATATGGATGTTTAGTCACCCACGGCTTTGAAAAAACACATGCACACTGTGCCTAATCCTACTTGTTTCGTAGTCTGTTTGATGAAGTTTGGGAAAATTGTTGTAGTTTACTAGTGACGAATCAAAGAGATGGAGCATGAAAGTCGTTTCATGACATTAGCTTATTCGCAGCAAATAAGTCAATAATTTTGATGTATATTATCAAATTTTATGTATTTGCAGGACTATCAGGCTGTCTGTGCTACGTGACCATAGCACTACCAGGATAAAAGCTGTCTCACGGACAGGATCCAAACTGAGATATGCAAGCACTGAATGTTTAGTCACGACTTTGAAAAATCAGATATGCACACTAAACGTACTTGTTTCATACTGTCTGGCTAATGAAAGCTGATGCAGTTTACTTGTAACGAGGCAAAGAGAAGTAGCGTGAATATCGTCCCATGAATCCACTGGCGGTGCATTAGTAGATATGGCGCGGATGTCGTTCGATGACATCCGAGAACAGCCAGTTCTTCGAGCTGCGAATACGCGTGATCGGCAAACATATCCACAAAAAGTTGTTATATTTTATTTTTATTATCGAGAAAGGAATACAGATCTTTTTATGCCATTTCTGTTCGAAGCACAAACCCTTTGTTCGGGTTGATGGCCGCACTTCCGTCTGTAGATGTGTTGCACCACGAATCTATTCCGATTGTTGAAGACAATGCGTGCATGTGTTATCGTAGAACAAATCGACCTTACATGTATACCTATATTCTCCTCTACGGTAATTGTACGTGTGTGGACTACAAGTCGCGAACGTCAGATATTGATTATCCTTTATCCACCCTGCCTTGGTAGGCCGTAAACATCGTTCGAACACCCATGGACCCCGTTTCAGTTAACCGTAAATATGTATCACTTTACTATATATAATACGTAAGAGCGAGCAATGTGTGGCATCAAGGCTTAGTATTAATACAAAACGCGTTTCCATCTGGACAGAGTAACACGTACAATGGTAGAGTAAACTAGCTACCAGTTCCACGCGATTGAGAACTGGTTTAGCTTTGGATGACCATACCCCATGGTTACGGGCAACATTAACCAGGTGTGCACGGGTAACCGTTGGCTGACTATTCAGTACACAACTCTGCGAAACGCGACGATCGCCCCCTTGCGTAAAAATTAGTGTGTGCACCAGGAGTTTATCGATCGAAAAGCCAATAAAATACACAGGAGGGTCAACAAAACTTGGCGTGTTTTCGCCGCGATTACAATACAGTCACTTTCCTTAGATCATTGAAGATGCGTTATAGTGCTGTTAGTATCCTTGATGAGCTCCTCTGCAGAAGCAGATGATGCCCCCACCTGACAGTGTTAGCCTTGATGCGTGATGTTCACTATTTTACACATACGCTTCTCAATCGTCATTTTTGCATTTGCAATCTAAAGCCCAAGTCTAACAACCAACTGAAGAATGTTTGCCGGCGTCGCTCTTTCATCCGCTATTGCACTCCTGACTTTCACCAAACACGCTGAGGCGCACGGCCACCTTAACCAACCGCAACCCACGTTCCAAGATGGGGCTTCCACTGTGAACTGGGTGGTCCAGATCGATAACTTCTGGGATATCGGCTCTGGTGGTGATCAAGTGGGCAAGTACAAGACCATGGCCAAAGAAAAAGGTGTGAGCGTCCGTGATGTCGTGCTTGAAATGGTCGGGCCCGACAAGAAGTGTGGTTTTACGCGCACGGACGTAGACCCGAAGCCGGTTCCGACCGATGGCAAGGCTGTGTGGCTCGGTAACGATGGCGGAGGCTACACGCACGTGGGTCCTTGCGAGTTTTACATCGACGACAAAATGGTTCTCCACAGCGATGACTGCCAAGCGGACTACCCTGGAGGTCCAAACGACTCTGGTATCATGTCAGTGATGCCAATCGACTACTCGTCCTGTAACGGAGACTGTACGTTCACCATCTACTGGCTGGGTTTCCAGAATGCACAATGGCAAGCATACAGTACGTTGAGTGTTTTCATTTTGATCCGGATCTGGAAACTGTTGGATGATAACGTTATTTTGCTTTGTAGTCAATTGCGTGCCGCTGTCAACGTCTGGAGCGACCCAACAGACACAGTCAAGTGGATCGGTGACTCAGTCAGCTGAGCAACAAACTACCCCATCAACGGTGACGCCACCAACGAGTTCTTCGAACAACACCAAACCGACTCCGACTCCGACTCCGACTTCGACACCGATTTCTCTCGGATTCATGTAACTGACAACAGAGATGCAAGAAAACTGCTTGAACCGAGCCTTCTTCTCCACTCCTTCAGGTTCACAGGAGATACCGACTGCATCATGGTCCAATGTGTGTAGCAGCGATAGACATATCGTTAGCTGGTTTCATGTTTTCAATAGATGTCCCCCCCAAATCCTCCCGAGTTTATCTGCCGATGTTTACATCACAATAAATACTAGATCGTCAACGACTTCTGGGTGATTTTGTAAATGTTGGCTCGATTGACACAACATATCTCTGTATCTGCGCTGTTACGGAGTTGTTTAGTTTGGAACCTGCCGCGACTAACGACAGTTGAGGCTTCATAAAAACATCGAGTTTGTACGAGATGCGTATTAGAAACTTCCATATTGAAATACAAACCCCCATCGATGTATCCTTTGTGTGAACCGATACGCACAGCGTGGTATTGTTTTTATCCCCATGTTTTTTTTTTGTTTTTCTTCTTTGTGGCCTTGTTGCTATCGCCGATGAGCAGCGTTACTTTCCCTTAATGTTCATCACTTTCAGAAGTGATGATACTGCTACAAGAAGAATTGACATTGGTTTGAGTTTGTTGGCGTCTATGGTATTCACTCATATATTGCACTCTGTGCTGACGCTTCTGTTACCTGAAATGTACTACTCGACAGACTTTCAGTAAAGGGGGTGCATTGCTGGCGGGGCTCCAGACACCTACCTTTACCATTGCGAGTAGTACCTCAGCCATTTCCTTGCATGAACTTGTAGCAATTTGACTTGACAGTTAAGAGTAATTGCTGAATGGGCAGTCTAGCCTATTGAAATTCTCAACTCAAACGAGGTTTCGCGAGCTTGTCCATCCGAGGCGCGAATAGGGTGAGCACAGGTGCACTGGAGGGTGGGCACCCGCTTGGCATGACGCTCAACAATATATCCATGTATTCTATGCAAGCTGATATTTTACCAAATGCTGTCCGAATGTTGACCCAGGTTACCAATTAAGCCGTCCATACCTCATAATCAGGTATTCCCGTTATAAGGGTATGATGAGCTGCTCATCAGAACAGTTCGACTTATTTATTTGGAATTGGAAGTGTGTCTTTGATGTGTTAGATTGACCGTTCGTATAGAAATGTTTGGACTTGATGGATGGACTGACACTATATGACTACAAGCTGCTTAGCTTTCTTTACCTTCTTTACACTAGTAAATTTTCCACTAAGAAGGCAACCACTATGAGTGACACTGAAACACGCGTAAAGTATGAGTTTACTGAAGTGGAATATGTCGGAGACGCGTGCAAGCAGCTCATCGACTATTTGCGGCGATGCTGGACAGTGTACCAAAGCCTGCGCATCGTCCCATGTGGGTTGGTCGTGCAGAGCTATGGCTTTGGAAAAAGTCGATTACTCTATCAGCTTGCACATGAAACAAAAATGCGTGATGAACTGGGAATGCGGGTTTTGTATTTGTGTACACGCATGTATCCATTGTCTGGGTATCCTGAAGCGACAAATAACCTTACGAGCTGGCTGTTTCAATCGGATTGCTACGAGATGAGTCATCACTTGGAGGTCTTATATCGCTACGCATACGACAATTGGTCGACTGTCGGGGATGAATGGATTGAAGTGTTTACGAATTGCGCAGCCGATGGGGCGGTCATGAAGAAATTATGCTGGCCAGAAGCCAAGTATAGCGATTGGAGCTTTATCCAAGCAAAGTCGGCAGAGCAATTGATTGGGGACGAGTCGAGTGGGCCTGGTAAGGTGGTGATCTTAGCGGTAGATTGCGCTAGTGCGGTTCTCACCGTAGAGTATGGAACGGACTACACTCGCGATTTTCGTCAGGCTCTCGTCCGAGCAAATAAACGTATTCAGAAATACCATCCTTCAGGAGGTATATTTGCAGTTTTGGCAGATCAGAAAACAAACGTAGCTGGTATCAACTCGTCAACCTCATCGGATAAATCGATGATGCTCAGTCGGTTCTTAGAAACACTTAGTTTCCCTACTTTTATTTTAACAGGTACGATGGATGTTTTTTGGCGAAATTATGTTGCTGAGTTGGGTTTGGATGAAATTGCGGCGTACAAGTTTGTCGTCACACACACAAGAGTCTGTGGCTATAAAATCTCTGCTTTCGATGGGGCGTCCTCTGTGGACAAGTACACTCAATGGCTATATGAGGAAGACAAGTTACGCAGGTTGCAACCTCTATTCGGCGGCTGACAAAGCGATTGAATTGGCATCACTCAAGTTGTTGGTAGGAAGTACTGGTCGGCCTGCAATGTCGAGGCAGCAATGTTTGGTGTCGCATCATTACTATGTCGGTTGGGACTACGTTGGCGCATGAACGCGCCACAAGCATCGTACTCGATATCACATTTAATGGCGACACTCGTTTACATGAGCCCAAATGGTGACGGGAAAAAGTTGGTTGTGTACTCGTCAGATCCGGTGCTGGCACTAGGTGCGACAAAGGTTTGGCATGGTTGTCGGGGTGTGCTATCGGGGTATATTTTGCCCGAGTTTAAGAGACTTCTTTTGGAAGAAGTACTGGATGTAGACAATGTGAACGAGGGTGTAGCTTGCGTTGTTTTGCTTCTAGCCATGGATACTTGTGTGGTGATAAGAGACGAATTCGGCAAGTCACTTTTCATGCCCATTTATGGGTCAATTTTTAAGTGTCGATTTGTTTGTAAAAGTACTGGGGGGACAAGAGCCACCGTTGATGCTATCGAGACAAACAGCTGCACCAAACCAAAACTTAGGCAATGCGTTCGAGAATTGGAGGTCTCGGTGGGCTGACTGGAAACTCGGGTTTTGTCACTTTATTCAGTTAGAATTTGAGCCAGATGAGAACACGCTATGGTATCTGCTTGGACGTCGCGCTGCTGGAATATTTGCACGCGAACAAGACAAAGTTGATCTGATAATCCCGATATTTCGCGAGTCGGAGGTGTCAGTGATTTTGATTCAAGTGGGGGGAACGAAAGATCGTAGAGGCGGATGCCCCGAAAAAGATATTCAATTGATGGATCCGTTTTGTGTTTTTTCCGAGGGGAACTCGTTGAGGTTAAAGCAATATCACGAAATAATTCGGATTTCCATTGCGTTTGAAGAGCCACAAGGGACAAAAGTTACTGATCCTGACCGGTATTTCCTCATCGAAGGATACGAGTCCGAAAGCTGGACTAACAAGCACAGCAGCATACCCTCGACTACACAGGAACCACAACACGTAGACAATGAATTTACGTTATGCATTCTGGTTGGCCGTCCGTGGGATATAACGATTGGTAAAACCACACTACCAATTATTTCGCCGGATACAGCGGCGGGGTTGATCGATCTAACCTCGTCGAAGTGGGACATTACTGGACGGGTTATCAGTGGTTTGTACTACCGCCAGGAATCCGAAGCTAGAATTGCCGATGTTTGGGATTCATCGAAGGTTTGTTGGTCGAAACTAATGCCGGACGGGGAGTTAGCGCGTACTGCTTCATATGTTCTACCTCGTGGTGATGGATATTAGTCTCTACCGGTCGTATTTAGTTTGTGGTAGGTAGGGCTTGGCAATAAGTTAGCTCAGCATGGACAAGTGAATACGATATACTACGTAGTGAATGTGGTCGTTCCCATTTTTTCGCCAAACTCAAACTTCATTTATCGTACTACTAGTATAATTAGTATTAGAAGTTGCTACTAGTAGTTGAAGTATAGTTCTGAAAATGCTTCTCGATGTAAAAAGATCCAACAAAGAGAGACTACCATTAGAATGGATGCTCATGAGCGTGGCTGTCATTCTCCAAAGGCTGTTCATATGCTTCAGAAAACGCAAGTAGCTGGGTATACTCTTTTATGAGCCATAATGAAGATGGCAATGCGATTCACTGAATCGCACTTGAACAGAATGATTTACATCAAGCTGTGTTTTGAAGGCGAGTACTAGCCTTGACGACGCTTCTCTGATCCGTCAGGTCTTGGTAATTTCGGAACAAACTGGACAAAAGAGTCGTTCTTGGCCTTCACTTCAGGTGTGATCATCCTTTCATAAAGCTTATGATAAGCTTAACTCGAGTTTTTGTTCATCATTTTTGACAAGAGCAATACTGCTTTTTGATGTGGTTAAAAGACGAGCAAGCTAGTGTTTACCATTCAACAGCATGCGATTTATTACAAAACGACACAATTAGATACTAGTTGTTCGTGCGACCTAGCTTCACTTAAAGCAATTGTTTTTGTTTGATAACGCAGCAGCACATTTGGGTGGGCTGCGGCGCATCACATCAACGACGTCAAGGGCTCACTCTTGATAAAGACGTCCTTGTTGAGTTGGTCATCCTTGGTGGATACATCACTACCAGGAGTGTCTTCCATTGTAGCGTCCTCACTGATCGACTTGCTTCCAGTGGATGTATCCTGGCTGGGAATATTCTCACTGAGCTCAATCTTGATCAGAATGTCCTTATTCGAGTTACTCGAGCTGGACTTGTCCTTGCAGTAGTCTACAGTGGTTAATTTGCACTCGGCGGTCATGTTCTCGCTTGTATTGACCGGGTTGTGAGTCCCGTCAGCAGAAGCCTTGTTCTTTTTTCCCTTGCTCTTTTTGGACTTGCTCTTGCTGGAACTTCCTCGCGGACTACACAAAGTCAGCAGATCGTACGCTGCCTGCAATGACTCACCGTCAAGCCTTACCGGTTCGCTGTCTGAGTCAGAGTCCTTGAATGGTGATGCAGGATCGCTATCACTGCTGTCGTCCCTGACCGAGTAGTGTTTGAGCTTGGACAGATTTAAATAAATGATAGGGAACACCTTTTGCTTCTTCGACTTTGGCGTTGACGATGGGATTCGGCCTCTCGCAGGACTAGATGGCGATGAAACCAAGTCATCATCGTCATCAGACCCGCTCTTGTTTAAATTACGAGTACTCGAGAGCGTGAGGAACGAGGGTTTCCTCATGCGTGCTTCGTTCCATAATGCTTTGGTGAGTTTCTCGAGCTCTGCAATTCGACATGCAGCTTCGTCCGAGTCCCGAAGAGGTTTCTTACGTAGTTTATACTTCTTCTGGCCATAATTCTTGGGCACTTGTTTGCCATCAATCGTTCCAGCACAGAGTTTCTTCGACACTCGCATGGGATCACATTGCAGCTGTACAGCCAAGTACCCACGAAGTCGGATCCCAGTGTAAATGGGCAAGTATCCTTCTTCAAAAGCCTCAATCAAGAGGCGAGCAAGACGTTCCTCCGTGCTCGTCCATTGTCCTTTCCGAAGAAAATCGCTACTGGCTTTCCGTTTCGAGGGCGTAGGAGCAAGAAACGACGTGAGGTCGTCGTCCAAGTCCAGTCTTTTCCTCTTGCCCATTGGGATCTCCTGGAGCTGCGAGTGCTTCTGACTCTGATTCTCCTCTTGTTTTGACTTGGGCGTGCTGTATCCGTCATTTACTGAGGCTGTAGCGCTCTCTAGAGCTTCAGAAAGACAGGAGGAAGGAGCCAAGACGCTCGTAGTCGAGTCTGTTGTGGCGGAGGGCGCTGGGAGGATCGTCACGGTCGAGTTTGACGTGGGTTTTGATACAGGAGGTAGCGACGAGAAATAGAGCGAGCTCAGAGCGGACGCCGCGTTCATGATGAGAGGGCGAAGACGCACCGAGGAGCTTTAGGCGCGAGACGTCGAGAGGGGGAATGAGGAAGTGGCACTTCCAAGTGCGGGCTACTGTGAGAGGTGATACCTGCTGGATTCGATCGTATTATTGAATGCTTTACGTAATATTTGTATGTTACTCGACGTGGAAAAGTATATTTTGTGGAAATAGATAGAATTGACTGGATATTGCAGTGACACAGCAACTTTCCGCACCATCACTCTTGATTTCAACTTCATCGTGTTCTAGATAAGCATGAGGTCTGCTCTTTATGACTAAGTAGAAACATTTAACTATATGAACTGCAATGAAGGGATGATATGGAAACCGTTACATAAGCATACATTGTTATCAAGAGATCGTACCTAAGCGCTGGTACCGCGTACCAGCGCCAGTCGAACTGTACCAATCCAGAAATATCCCAACGTTATGACGGACAAAGTCCTCGGCGCAATGCCACTGCAAGTGACTTCGGACTCGATCGACGTCGCAGCAACGCCAAGTGATCCGTCAGGCCAACCACAGACGCCCAAGACTGCAGCCGCTGGATCTCGCAAACGTGTCTTCACCTTCCAAAAGAGATGGCTACATTCGCTCCCGATCGTCGAGCGCTCGTTGCCTGAGACGGAGGTAGATGGCCGAGTGCTCAAGGCAGTTCGGACAACTGGAGGGGATTCGGCAGTCGCGACTGTCGCTGCAGTAGCTGCAGCAGACGCAGACAAGCACAAAGATGTGATCGTTTGTATGCTGTGCGACGACCCGGCGTCCAAGCGTGAGCTGACCAAGGTCTGGAGCCGTCTCAACTGCCGACGTGGACGCATTGAGAACCACTTGCTGAGCAAACACCCGGAATTTATGCGGCTACTTAAACACAAGCGCGAGGCTGAAGGAGACTTGGCGGTGCAGATTTTCCTGCAGAACTTGCGTGAAGGCCGTTGCAATACACGCACGGAGATTAATAACGGACTGTATAGTCAGTTGACTGTTGGCTCTACTGCGCGTGCGAGCCCAGGTGCTGATGTGGAGATGCAGAAACGCACTCTTGGCGATTATATTAACGTGCGTGAACTGCGTGAAGACTATGAGAACAATCGAAAACGTGCAAAACTAGAGGATACGAAAGATGCAGCTGTGGCTGCGTCTGCGTACTCCGCTGGAGGTATGATGATGATGCGTACGAATGGAAGTGCAGAGGCTGCTGTTGGTGTGGACGGTCTGACTTCCAATGTGTTGTATCAAGATGCTGCTATGTCTGCGCAATGGCAAACAGTGTTTTATAACAAATTGGTGCGTGCTAAATGTTCGGATGAACAAATGTATGTTGTGGTTGGATTGAAGCACTGATAAGATTCTTGTGGTGCGTCGTTATAGGTGGTAATCACTGGGGGAGACAACAAGGCCATGGCAGCGGTAGCGACACAACTTTGGCTCTTGGGAGCGAACGTCTTGCTCACCTTCACGTAAGCTTTGCTGTTGAATACTACTGAGCTGAGTAAATTGACTCACAGTTTATGAATGATACAGCAATATCTCTGCCCTAGACGATTTCAACACGAAGCACATTGGTCGTTATCCTGATCCGTCCGATGGCGAGGAGGGCCCGCGTGGTGTGATGTTGCCTGTGCTGGGGTCGTTCCGGACGCAAAGAGATATCGCTGAGTGGTGCGGCTCCATTGCCGCAAAATACCAGCGTGTGGACTTCCTAATTAATTATGCTGGTTCCGATGTGGTGGAAGTGGTGCCAGGAGCAGACAAGCAATCCATAGATGCCAGCGAACACTCCGCAGAAAATGAGCCCATCATCTCTAGCGCGTACGCCCAGACGCACTCCCGCTATTAATGCAACAGTTACTTACTTGTGCCTGTGATTCTTGTGCGTTTTAGGGCTCTAATCGAAACTCTGAGCGAGTCCATATCGACCTGCTTCCCAGACCCTGCCGCAAGCGAGGGCGGTTGGCTCAGTCCCAGCAGCGGAACTATTGTAAACATCGCGTCCACTGTGGACGATGCTACCATTGATCCACTGATCAAGTCGTTAGCTGCGAAGCTTCGGCTACGCAATGTGCAAATGAACTGCGTGCTGCTGCCGTCGCGACATTCTGTCGACGCTGCAGGCGTCGAGATCCCCGATGTCACAGCTACGCTATCTCACTCGATCCTGTTCTTGCTGTCGCCATCGAGCCGACTACTGTCAGGCAGTGTATTGCGACTACAAGAGGAGGACAAGGCATCCTCACAAGCAGCAACTGACAGGAGAGCGGAGGTATCATCTTCACCCGAAGCCACCGCCGATGTGCTCGATTCTCATTCAATTTAGAACTCATGTAGTCCTGCTGTTCATCCTTCAATTTCCTTGACGCCTTCATTCGCCAGCTCATTCCGCCTAGTCGTGGTAGTACATGTACCTTGCGTGACGGTCACGTCACAAACAGTACGACACGTTGACACATCAATTGCAAGTCAAAATGCGGTATCGCTCTAATGAGCGATTCCCTCGTTTGTTTAGAAATTGCAAAGCCTCTAGCTAAGTTTTTACAGTCTGAGTCTCCTGGGAAAATGGGCATACGCACCCGCAGGAATGCGCAGCATGTGCTTAAAGTCTTCTTTGTCGATGCTTCCCCTACCAGAACGATCCGTGTATTGGAAGCACCGGTCCAGGTCGTTCCGGAACGAGTGCAAGTGTTTCCCGCTCTCCTGGAACGGAGTCAGCTCGGCCACGTTCTCGAGTGTCAGTAGACCATCCTTGTCCTCATCCACGATGTCGAAAACTTGGTTGGCACACGACGCAAACTCGTCATAGTGCTGAATTTGAAGCTGTGGCCAATCCAGCAAAGCAGCGCAGAACTCGTTTCGGGCCAACAGGCCATCGCCATCTAAGTCCAAGTTGCGCAAAAATCCCTTCGCCTCACCTCGTGTAAGCCGATAACCACCTTCTGCAACGTATGCTGCAAATTCTTCGAGCCCCACACTTCCACTACCATCTCGAGACACTTCACTGAAAAGTACCAACACGTCTTGTTTCAGTGATATAGGAAGAAGGCGAGTTACTTCGTTCAGCACGGCATGTTGCAGACTATTAAGCGATCGGTAGAGCTGTAGTCTCTGCACGAGTGTTCCGTTCAATGCTGGACCTGAAATGCCCTTGGTAGCCTCTTTAGCGGCAGCTGAAGCTGTTGTTAACGCATCAGGGGAAAGAGGAGCACTCGGGGCAAGCCATGGGTGTTTGAGTGCTTGCTCCGGTGTGAGTCGTTTAAACACGTCGCGTTCCAATAACTTCTGCACCAGGTCCTTCGCTTCGTCTGAGATACCAGTCCATGGCGGGCTCTCCAGGTCAATCTCTTCGTGCAAAATGCGTTCATCTAGCAGCGGTCCAGATTCGAACGGGAAGCGTCCACTTAGCAGACGATACAAAATTATGCCGCAACTCCAGAGATCTGACGGGAAAGCGTACTTGTGCTTGAGTACCTCAGGCGCTGTGTACAGTGGCGTGCCATGGACATCGTGCAAGAATTCTCCTTCATCCAGAAATGCGGCTCCACCGAAATCAGTTAGTTTGAGTGGACTATCGTCTTTTGTATCGGCAAACAAGAAGTTCTCGAGCTTCAGGTCTCTGTGCAAAATGCGCAGTAAATGGCACTGCCACACTACGTGCAGGATATCTCTCATGTACATTTTCGCTCGTTCCTCCTGCTTTGGATTGGCCGTCATGTCCAGCTCCTTCTCTCCAGATAACCTCGACGAAGCGTCTCCACCCACACAGCGTTCCATTACCAAATACACATTTATATCATCTTCATACGCCCCGAAGAAATGAACAACGTTAAGCGTTCCACCCAGTAGCACCATCATGCGTCCTTCTTGTTTCAATGCAGCATAGTCCTTCTGATTCACGACACGCGACTTAGGCACAATCTTCACCGCTAAATCCAGCTGCAATTCACCCCCACGCGCTTCCTGTTGTGTCGGTAGTGCACAGTAGACTTCTCCAAATGCTCCTTCCCCCAACTTCTCTCCTAATTTGTACTTTGTATGGAAATTCCTTGGCAAATTAAACTCCAGCTCCTCTGGCTTCGTAAAGAAACTCGCAGCTTCGAGAGCCACTTGCTGTAGCTTAGGAAATGGTGCCAATTTGTCCATATATCCTCTCCAATTCTTGCGGACACTGCCATAGTTTAATCCCAACGGCTTGCGAGACGACTGCTGGTAGTTATTATTCACAAACGCCGAGGCGCCAGGCGTCACAACTGCGTCTGCTTGTTGCTGAGGTGGATGGTGGTCCGGCACTGCCTGGAAGTAGCGATACTTGTAGCTGGGAGTGTCCAGACGCGTACGAACGAGAGGCGCGAAGGCAGAAGGTATCGCCTTCAAGTTCCTGGGCATTATGTGAGTTCAGAGCGCGTTGGGATGACGCAAAAAGCATGTACAGCTGCACGGAAGAGAGGCGAATGCAGTGATAAGCAGGAGATGAAGCGTGGAGGCCTGTATGAAGCACTAGACACGAGCAAGCACCAGCTAGTATTTGTAGCGATCGTCCTGGCCGTTTCGCAGGTCGAGAACACAATTGTACCGATTATTTGGTACTTCCACTTTGTTTAACAGGTCAAGTAGACATAGGTCTAATGATGAGCAGACATTTTAATGTGTATTTTTCTCGTAACATTGACTCGATCTGCACGTGCTGACTTAAATACATAGAGCATTTTCTGTGTGAACAGAGCAAACCTGCGTTGATCTTCCAAACGGCTCACGCACTGCTCGTCGTGTTTCTATTGGGGGTGAACTTGAGATTTGGTTGAAGAACTTGATGGGGGCATGTGGTTGAAGAAGAATGACGAATCGACAGGTGAGGACAGCTACACAACGATGCTCTTGCCGGCCGCGATGTGCAGGCCAGCCTGCCGTACCGGACGATTCAACAGCTGGTTGACACGATCCAAAGCCACCTGCAGCTTGGAGACTTTGCGCTTCTTGGACTTATTGCTCTCGGACGGAGTGCTGTAAAACGCCGGTGCCGAGACCGTCGAGCTGTCGCTTTCGTCGCCAGTGTCCTCCTTTAAGTTGTTCATGTCCATACTCATGCTTCGTCGCAAACTGGTAGTTGAAAGTGTCGTAGACGCCAGTGATCGGTCTGCACTTGACGAAGTAGACGAGAGCTTCCTCTCAGCTGTGAGCTCTTCGATGTCAGTGTTGTCCACGTTGCCAATGACCACGTCATCTGCATTCACGAATACGAGACTTACAGGCTTCGGAGCCATAAGCATGACTTTCTTGACGTCCTGGAGTGTGAGGCGGTTCACTGGGAAGCCGCCTACGAGCTTGAGTTCACTGCCAACCTTGAGTGTCGTAGCCACCTGTGTCTCGCGCGTCACGGTGCTGACGAGGATGGCACCTGTGCGTTTGCGCTTGAGCGTGAAGCCAGGTGCTGTGCGACCTCCCCACATGATCTCAACAGTGCGTGGAGCCGACGCGAGTGGTAATGACTCGGAAGAAGACGAGGACGAAGACGAACAGGACGACTCGGAGCTGTGCAGTGTGCGTCGACTGCGTCGGCTCTTGGTCTTGCTTCTGCGTGCAGGAGACAACGGATTCGTGTCCAGGTCGTCTATGGAATGTTGCGGTCTTTTGAGACTCATATCTGTTGCTAGCCACTTAGTGAATACTGCGACGCCACACAACGCGACTCACAGCCAAAGCGAGAAATGGATAATGAGGTCGGGAACTTGGTGGCGAGCCGTGCCTGGGAAAAGCAGGCGAGCGCACGACGCTGCAGACGAGGATCCCCGACTCTTTTTTGCGAGTCAGACCACGGCATAAAACGGGCGGCCCAGACCTGCGAGATAGTGTACAAGTTGATATCGAATAACTTAACACGAGATTTCGAAGAGATTTCAATACAGATGAGAACTGCAATAATAAAACCCAAACCCGCTATACTGATTAGAGTGGTGCCCGAAACGGCACGAAACCGCCACTTTGCGCGCCTTCGAGATAGTACACACAACCTCTGTCAGAGGCACCTCGAAACAAATTTACTTCACTTCGCTGAAGGCAACGCACGCAAGATGAGAGCAGGCCACTGGAGCTGTGCATACATGGCTTACACGCTGATGGTGGAGACTGAGCTGGTAGTTTCGCTTCTTTGTGGTCTTTCTCTGGTGTGCGAGCTTCAAATTGCAGCGTATTGCACTTGTGACTTCGACTGGCACGCAGGGCAAGATGTGTATGCCCGCAGGGGCTGGGGCCTGGGCTGCCCGCCGGCGACATACGTTACAGCAAGTTACTGCTTCAAGACGCCCGCACAGCAAACTTTTAGCAGAAACACGCGAGGGCGATTTGCCCAGAATACAGCAAGTTACTGCTTCAAGACGCCCACGCAGCAAACTTTTAGCAGAACACGCGAGGGCGATTTGCCCAGAGTTCTTCAGCTCTATCAGAGGACACTTCCCGTTTCGAACGTGACCGTCAAAGTGACGGCTGCGTGCTGTTGACGCGCTCTCCACCGATGCAAGCTGCTGTGAATCAAGGCGACAGTAGTCATGAATCATGGCTACTGATAGGGATTCCGTACTATATACATGCAATTGAAGTACCTCTTGGCCCGCGAAAGATCGCGAAATAGATCGCCTCGGCACTTTGCGAACTTTGACTGTATTTCGCTGGTTTGTGTAGCCCATCGAGTAGATGGCAGCGAGTACTACGAGTGTGATGATGTATTTCGGCTGTAGTCTTTGATGTCAAACTACCACGTTCAGGAAGAATCTGGTGCAAGCATTGTCGATGTGTACCAGTTCTGCTGAACAGCACCCACCCAGAGGATGTCAGGACAACTTGCTGACGCGAAACCCACGGTTAGCCAAGCCTTGGCATGCTGTACCCAGGCACACGATGCCAATCCTCCTAACCTTGAGACGAATGCAGACAGCTGAAGATGAATATCGCTGTAATGGATTTTTATTTTTTTAGATAGGCTGTAATCTGTATACGAAACAAGTGCTTTGCTGTAAACTCCTACTTGGGTCATTTTGCTTGAATGTGGGCTATTACGTTCGCTCTGTTCGTAACACTCAGCACCATAGGCAGATCGTTATGCGCTGCCTTTGTCCTCGTCATAATGGCGAATTGCTCTTCTTCGTGAGCTCTGCTGTGGATGTAATTTTCCTCTTACAGATTAGGATTGCCTCTGCCGCCTTGTTGCAGTGCGGCGGAATGATCTTGGACGCCATAGCAGCGGAACCCTTTTGTGGAGCATCTCCGTGGATAGAGACCGATGGTCAAGCTTTCCCACGCAGGCGTGGACGGACAATTCCAAGCAATGGTACAGATGTGGTTTGTCACTGCCGATTGTTTGTAGTACGCTTAGCGATACATGTACAAAGCTGCCCCGAGTGCAGCTGAAACAACTTTTATAAGTCGCGTACGCTAGTCGTTTCCAAGGTAGCTGGCAAAAATTGTAAAGTCCTCTGCCACGCCGTAGCCACTCTCAACGTGCAACGAGAAGATCTTCTTTTAAGGATTATAAAATTCAAAGGCGATGCTTGTGGCCCACAAGTTGCAGGCCCATGTAGCACACTGCAGCTGCTTAACACCCACTGTAGCAGTGCTATCACATGTTGTTGGTTCATGAACTTCGATGGTGTGCGGCTCGATACGTGTGGACGGCAAGTGCTTTCTGTTGCAATGCTGTCAATCGACGGACAGGTTTTTACGAAACGAGCGATGCTGGCAGCATAGCTGCATCGCCGATGCATCTGGCGCCTGACGCGAGTGGTTGTGCATTCGCGGACGAAAACGCAAATGACGTACTTCCAAGACGTTGCTCAACACAGCGACCAACGATAGTGTTACTTCGAAGTACAAGACATCGCTCTGCTCAGTCCTCAAGCATCAAACGATAGAGCGAAAGTTATTAAAGTGTTTTCGTACTTAGTATGCATATTCTATCTAGGTATTAATGTGTACCACATTTTATCATGTAACCCACACCACATCGTGTCTGCTCGTTTTTCTTTGAGACTCCAAGACTCGCCGATTAGCCCGAGCCGCGTCCGTCACGAAGGTACCGAAAGACGCCGTTCACGACGCGTAGCAGCGCTTCCCCCAGCCGTTCGCGAGCATGAGCGACATCCCCATCCAACTGGGCCACTATCGCCTGGGCAAAACGCTCGGTATTGGCTCATTTGGCAAAGTAAAACGTGCGTTTTGTCCTTTTGTCCCTTGTCCGCGTCCGCATTGGGAAAATCCTCACCGTCTTTTGTCCATTTGTAGTGGCTGAACATGACATTACGGGACACAAAGTGGCCATTAAAATTCTCAACCGTAACAAGATCCGCAGCCTCGATATGAGCGAGAAGGTGCGACGGGAGATCACGTTATTGCGCAAGATGCGCCACCCACACATCATCCGCCTGTGCGTTTTGTTGGTCAGAAAATTGAGAAATACGGGAAATAATTGGAGTTTTTGAGATGATTTTCAGGTACGAGGTGATCGACACGCCCACGGATATCTTCATGGTGCTCGAGTATATTGCCGGTGGAGAACTCTTCGATTACATTGTGTCTAAAGGCCGAGTATGTGGAAGTTGCTATTTTTTTAGGATTGAAGTATTTATTTAATGTTTCTGTTGTTGTTTTTGTAGTTGGCACCAGAAGAAGCGAGGCACTTTTTCCATCAGATCATCTCGGGAGTCGAGTATTGTCATTTCCACCGCATTGTGCACCGAGATCTGAAGCCAGAGAATTTGCTGTTAGATGCAGACAACAACATTAAGATTGCAGACTTCGGGCTGTCCAACAGCATGGAAGATGGTGATTTTCTACGCACGTCGTGCGGCTCGCCGAACTACGCAGCGCCGGAAGTGATTTCTGGCAGTTTGTACGCTGGTCCGGAGGTGGATGTGTGGTCTTGTGGTGTCATTCTGTACGCGCTGTTGTGTGGCAGTTTGCCGTTCGATGATGAGAGTATCCCCAACCTATTCAAGAAGATTCGTGGCGGCATGTACTCGCTGCCTAGTCACCTGTCCGAGATGGCGCGCGACCTCATTCCGCGCATGCTCGTGGTAGACCCCATGAAGCGTATCACGATCCCAGAGATCAGACAGCATCCGTGGTTCCAGATTGACTTGCCGCCTTATCTTCAGCATCCACCTGAGATTGTAGAGCATGAGGTACGCACTTTCTATCTATGCTTCGAGAATGTGTTACAATAGGTTTAATGCTGACTTTATTGTACAGACATTCAAGATTGACGAGGAATGCCTGTCCCAGTGCTTGGCGCTAAACTACGCAGCAAACATTGGACATGATCAGCTCGTAGCACTACTCATGAGACGAGAGAATCATCCGCTTCGTGTGACGTACGAGCTGATACTTGACCACAAGAATGCTAAAATTCGCATTGATGGTGCGTCCGTTGCTCAAATTGGCCGATTCTTTAACAACCCCATGATTTTTTGTTGCGCTGTGATCGGACTAATATCTATATGTTTTGTGTACTTGTAAAGAACTGCGTGATGTGCGCACGGTGAATAACAAACCCAAGACATTCTCAACACCCGAGCCTAGTACATTGTTACTACCCGGGCGAGGACCACTTCCTATGGCAGCGTCTCCTTTAGTAACTCCTTCCTCAGCGCTTCCCGACCCACGGAATTTTGGTGGACGGGGTATTAACATTCCAGGACAGGGCACTCGAATGTCAGTGGGTGGAACCAACGGGATGCCTGGTTTTGAAGATGGTCATGGCGGTGCAGCTCCCACACCCAAACGGCGGCGATGGTACTTGGGCATTCAGTCAAAGAAAGAGCCGGCTCATGTTATGTCTGAAGTGTACAAGGCGCTGTTTGTACTTCACTTCGAGTGGAAGGTGGTGGCGCCGTATCGCGTGAAGTGCAGGTGGCAATCACCAGCAGGATACCCCAACAACCAGAATGGCGGTGCCATGATGAACCCGGATGAGGCGAAGTTGCAGCAGCAAATGCAGCGCATCAAGATTGGTCTCCAATTGTACAAGGTACAACAGCACATCTACTTGCTCGACTTTCAGCGTCTAGACGGGAACGCCTTTACGTACATGAACCTCTGCGCTCGCATCATTACAGAGCTCAAGACGCTCTCGGGCATTCGACCACTCGCCACTGGCCATGATCCGCGCTTTGGTGGTGATGGTGGCAATATGAATTCCGTGCACTTGCACCAGCACAATCCCCACGCCCAAGGCGCTCAGTGAGCTTGACCTTCAGATATCTACGGGTGCTCGTTCCAGCGAGCTAGTAATACGCTGTCACCTTTTGGAGCGTTCGTTCTGCATGTTTTGTAGGCTGACACAAAGAAGTCGAACGCGAAACAGATTAAACAAGGCAACTAAACACTTTATATCTCGAACTACCCATTGCATTCTGATAGTGCTCGGCGCTCGATGTTGACAGCAAGCAAGTTGCTCCGTGCGCACTTGGCTTGACGAAAGAGACACTCATTACCGTAGAGCTGACCGTTGGATGCACACACAGGGCTGTAAGCATCAG
The DNA here is from genome assembly GCA_002812785.1 of Phytophthora litchii. NCBI lineage: Eukaryota > Oomycota > Peronosporomycetes > Peronosporales > Peronosporaceae > Phytophthora > Phytophthora litchii. Next base: position 4,007 of record PCFV01000201.1, on the reverse strand, counting down.
TGCACGTGGCAGGACAAAGGGGGACCACATCCGAATCTTCGCATGACCCAGTCCGGATCAATGTCACTGTCATCTGACTGCAACGTTGGACGCGTTTGAAGTAACACAAATTCCGCATGGTGCCGGCACTCGTACACACTGGGTCCAGCACATCAGCGCATGCAGTGGCTACCAAACAAACTTCATTACTGGAGGGTGTCGACGTCGACAATGGATTGTACTCAGCATTTAGAGCTATTTCACCGTCACACAGTCCCCGAGAAGCTACGACCAGATCTTGATTACCGCTAGTGCATTTAGCTTCTTTCAAAAAGCACGAATTGGCGTATGATACACCGTCGGAACCGCAGACTGGGGAGCTTACAAGTTGGCAATTCAGCTTACATGACGATGCCAGGGTGTTGCTCCCAGCAATAATGATGGAGGACTGTTGAGGTTCACAAACAGCTTCAGGCAAGCATGGTTCACGGGTACAGGGCGCCACACCTCGAAGGATACACGTTTCACTCTCGCTGCACCGACCAGGTGCACACAACGGCGCGCAATACTCGCCTTCATTGTACACGAAACACTGCTCATACTCACCACAAACCCGGGAACAGCTCGTCGTCAAGGTAGCTGCCTCGACGCGACACACAAAGTGGAGCAGGATACATTCCAGAACCAGGAGATAGCTGTTCATTCTGATAATTGTGAACAGGCGTGTGTCGCTCCTAATGGACGGCGACTACTTACTCAGAGTTCCCTACATTGCGCTTATTCCCAACGAAGGAAGACAATATGTCATTCGAGGCACAGAGTTGTTGGAGCATCTCGAGTTGCTGGCGCTGCATTTCTTCCAGCCGCTTGGTGGATTGCATAATAGCATCGAGTTTCTCCATGTTTCCCACTCTCTCACTCTGCTGATGCTCTAACAAGGTGGAACCACTCGTGTCCGTGCTCGTAGAATCTAATGCCATTGAGCTGTCAGCTCCCACATTTCTCTTTTGTCTCTTCGGTGACGTGGGAGTATCTTCCTCTCCACTGAAATCGACCTCTTGAATTTCACGCTTCTCTTCAGCTTCACAAGCTACGATTTCCTGTGTTGGCTGCGCGTCATTAGCCAACTCGCCATTTGGGAATTTCTCCTCCTCACTCGAATCTTCGCCCTCTTTGCGGACGCTAGAAGGTGCTCGACCTGACAACACAGGATGTCTCTCTTTGAATCTACGCAACCATCCATCCTTGAGTTTATTCTCCCCAGCTTCTCCAGTTAGTGCTTGATACTGTTCATTAGCTCTTGCAAGAATGTCCTTCTTGGTCACTTTTGTGCCTCGACTTTGCATGTCGAGAATCCACGCCACCAATTCTTGCTCTGGTTCGCCTTCCAACAACGGTCTCGGTCCTCTTCTCTTATCAACTTCACCTCGCTGCACACGCAGCACTCGACGTCGAATAGTCCGTTGGTGTAGCAATGGGAACCGCTGAGTCACATCACTCATTGATCTTCCAGCCAAGTACATCTCCACAGCTGCTTCCATGTGCTTTCGATTGTATTTCCTGGTCTTGATCAATTTTCCTGTTTGACCTGCATCCTGTTTAGTCTCCGAGTATTTTGTAGTCTCAGGAATCTTCAAAGTCTCCGTTCCGTCATCTACAGTATCTTCAATGGTTTCGCTTAATGTAAATTTTACTGTAGCATCCTCATTAGGAGCTACAGTTGTTGGTTTAGCAATTGCAGAGCGTAAATTGAGCTCCGCATGCCTTGTCATGAAGCGGTTGCACCACCCCATACCCAATTTTTGGGTCTGTTTGGTCTCGTTTTGGTCCTGGTCCTGATTCTCGTCCTTTGGTAACATTTCTTGCGCCTTTAACGCGACGTCATTACGTGAGACTCGCTGCCCTGAACTCTGTTGGGATAAGACCCATTGCGCTAACTGTGTTTCCTGTTCCATCGTTAGCAGTGGCTTGGGTCCGCGTCGACGCGTGGGGCTCTCAACTGCATCAGACTTGCGGGGCATTTTTAGATTAGGATTGAAAAATTGTGATTGGCTATTGTCAAATTTGACTGGTCCTAAAAGTCATTCGTCCTAGCAACTTGGCCCTAAAAAGGCCAGGCTGAATCAATAATTTGGTGAAAGGACCGTCCTTCATAGGCATTTTGGCTCCAAATGCATTGAAAATGGTGGTGTCCCAGTCGGTATTAGCAAGAGCGTCTCGAGCAATATCAAGGAGTTGGTCCCATGTGACTAGGCCCTGGAATTCGCCATCTTTTTCGGTGATGGCGAAAATGAAGTTGTTATGGTATTCGGTCTTCACACTTAAGCCGTTGATGTATTTCGCATCTAGAGGCATGATTGCTGAACCATAGCCCTTGAGCAAAAGGCGACACTCCTAATATGCTAGAGTGTTTAAGCGACAGCTATCTAGAGGCATGATTGCTGAACCATAGACCTTGAGCAAAAGGCGACACTCCTAAGATGCTAGAGTGTTTAAGCGACAGCCTGTCCAGCCAAACGACGACAAACTCCCAGTTGTGGCGATGTCCAAAAGGTCTCAGGTGCAGGATTGAGACGGACTGGGAAGTACCAGGCATACATGATGGTCCATACACCTCTATATTATGTAGAACGAGCGTAAATTTGCGAACTCAATGGCGAACCTTGGCAACCCTCCGTTTTGCGAATGATCCACGGTAGACCTTCACTAATGGACCCGTCTTCTTGGACAGCGGCGTACGATTGACACCCTTCAGAAATCTTGAATAATGGTTTGTATTTGAACGCAACTTTATCAGACTTGGAAATGGGCTCAATCTTTTTTGATTGAGTGTTTATCGACGAAGAAAAAAGAAAACTGATCAGTTCAATGCTCTGAATGTCAAGACAAAGGAATGGATGGAGAAGACCAGGTTGTTATGAGTTCCAGTATATCTCGACCCATTTCCTGGGTTAAAGCTTCCAGACACATGCGAGATGAGTGGAGTAAGAAAGAGTCGAACAAACGTATTTTCTTGGTCACAGTTTGCTCATCGTTATAGTCTGTCGATTCCCCCAACCAAGATGATTACCAAGTGGTGTGGAAAGGGTAACATCGCGCTGCAAAGCAGGATTCACGCACTGATCGTCCTTCAAACACACAACAGCTATTTGTTGAGCTTGCCGTCTTCATCAGTGTTCACTTAGAACCATACCCTTTTGGGGAATGCAAATGATGACAACGTTACTGGCAGTGGTAGAATGCACCTTTGAATGACGACCTAAGTTCCCAATCAATGCGTGTCACGTATTGTTAGTTGGTGGCAAACGTCAGCTGCCTGTATTTCTGAGCGAGGTTAAGTAGTTGAAGCAGCACTTGTCAGCCTATCTCTCCTGTAGGCTCTACTTGGTCTCCTAGTACTCTTCGTACTTCAATTTACCCTGCTATTCGATCTTCCTCATTCAACTCGCTTTACATGCAATTGGCACTCGTTCCAATGCGAATGTCAATCTCCATCTCCATCTTGCCCTCTGTGCAAGTACCTTCATATCGTACCTGCTGATGGAGTAGCAACTCGAGCACTTTTCAACTTGCTCATAGTGGGAAGAAACCAAGTGGTCTAAATCACAAGTTAAAAGTTGTAGTTTGACTTTTTGGCTTCGAGCACGCGGCGTAGCATCCATCCGTCGGTGTCTCGGACAGTGGATGAAGAGGTTGCGTCCATGAGGGTGGGGGGGAAGTTGTCCGGCTTGGACTCGTAGAAATCCGGCAGTCCGAAACCGTGACCTATCTCGTGCGAGACGATCTCGAGCTCTTCGTCATCAATGTGCTGCAACATATCGTCGAGGACCCCAGTAGGTTCCCAAACCGCCGTCTTCGTCTTGCTTGGGCCACAGCGAGACGTCGAAAGGTTCGCCTTTGCACCCGCTCCACTCAGACCAACCACCAGGGGATCCGTCCGCTGAACGGTAGCAGTTTTCAGGACACTGAGGGGAACCGTCCTTGTCGAGATCACCGGCGTAGATCTTGCCTAGCGTGTCGTCGGTAAA
>PCFV01000200.1:0-45795 GCA_002812785.1 Phytophthora litchii | reverse complement strand
AAGTACAGTGTTTCATCTGAGTAGATGCGTAATTGTAAATATAGGTATCAACCTTTCATTGAATAGTACAGGTGTTTTTGATCTAAAACAAAACATGATTGTAGTAATTAAAAGAATATATGTGATGTTGAAGGTTTACATATGAAATAGGAGTACTGTACTTTCGATTTTAGACGAAACATCAATTTTGGCGCGTCAGTGTAGACGAGGTGGTGGCAAGTGTGCGACGATGGTGGGGCTCTCAGCGTCGGAGCTGCAGGCGGAGACGCTCTTCCCTGGTGATATCATCGAATACTTATCTATGGTGCGCAACTCTCTGTCAATTCACGCGCTCGAACTCCTTCTGCAAGTCTCACAATTCACTTTTGTCCTATTCCACAGGCATTTGTGGCGGGAGATCCTCGTGGTCATCGCATATCGAAAGTCCTGCGCATCGACCGCAAGGACGACGAGTTTCCGATCAACGTGGATACACAGGAGATGTACGCTTTGGAAATTAGCATGAAAAAGGATGAAGAATGGACAAGTTAGCGCATGTTTGAGTTATTTACTGGTCTTGATGGTTTTAGGCTGCCGCTGACCATCATGTTGAAGCGGAAACGTGATCGGAACGACGCTGAGATCTCATCCAGTGGTGTGTGAGCTGTTAGTTGTAACGTGGTGGAATTATGGAGCTGAGACGGGGTGAGTTGTGCTGTTTAGATGCAAAGTGGCGGAAGCTACGGACGTTTAGGTTGGTGGATGGAGAGGTGGAAGGAGAGACGCGTGCAGATCGCCTTAATGCAGAACTGAAGAAGGTTGGGAGAGGTGTTGTGGGGTAAGCTTGATGCTGGATTTGTGACGGGGTGGTTGTGTGTAGGGTCTATCGGACGCGATGAAGGCGACGAAGAAACGAGTTGCAAAGGAGAAAGAAGAGAAGGCGAATGCAGGCAGTAAGAAAATACTGAGTAGTTACTTCACAAAGTTGAGTCATGCAACCGATGAAGGAGAAACTACCAGCAGTCAACGTAGCTCGTTGGAGAAAATTTCGACTCCAGAACGAAAGAAGAAGAGGAAGCCTTTGACGCCTAGAGACAACACTGACCATCATATTAGCAGACGATCTCATGGCAAGAGCGTTTCGAAGAAGAACCATAGTGGTGTCAAAACTTCCCGAATGAACCGACCTGAGGATGATTTAGAGCAATCTGCGACGAAATTTAAATACGACAAACACGAATCACGCAAGAGGAAGCGAAGCGATTCGACGCCGATAAAATCTAGACAGGTCACGACAGCACCAAGAGCTACCCAAAAGACTCTCAGCACCTTCTTCGGCACAGAACAGCAATGTCGATTAAAGAAGAGGACGAGCATCAATTTGAACAAGTTCATGAATCATGCTGAAGAGATAGACGACATCAAGGAGATTGTGAAGATCGAGCGGCAGAAAAAACAAACCTTGGACATCAATAAGTACCTTGCATTGGACCAGGAGGAACAAGATGCCATAAAAAGATTAGATGCTGGAAGTGCAGGTGACGACGACACTCGACCAGCCCCTAGCTTGAGTGCCAAGTGTTCAGACAATGGTGTTAAGAAGGTATGGAATCAACAACGATCAAAATATCGCGAGTCAAACGCAGAATCACATGCGCTCCGCTCGTGGTTAAAGCCACTCGACAAGAGAAAACACTCGTTGGAGGAGACCAGTCGAGAAACCCCCACAAAATCACAACAAACCAAGCAACGAACACTGAAACTTGGATACGACAAGCAAAAATCTCCCAACATGAACCGAAAGAACTTGAGCTTCATGTTGTCTAATAGCTCTGGTGATGCCTACAAGACGAAACCGAGAAACCACCGCGATGACGTTCCTTTGAAACAAGACAACCAACATCGAAAAAAGCGAGGATCTCTGGGCACTGTGAGCGCTCGGGTACGTTGACACGAAAAACACACTTACGAATGTTGTTTGCCTACTAACCTTTTGCTTTACGATTTAGGCGCCAAGAACATTGAATTTGACGGGCAAGTGGAACCACAGAGAGAATCGCCGCTGAGTGTGCACTGTCACATTTGCCTTAGACGCTCCGATCGCTATCATGTTGTGCTTGCAGAAATGAAAACAGAGGCATGCATTTAGATTTAAGCCCTAGACAACCGTCTACTGTAGTACAACACGGACAAGTGATTGTTTGAGTTCAGGATCTCTTAGCAAGACGGAAGCCTCCATCGTTGATCTTCCAAATGCCGATAGTATAACACAAACGAATGAGAATAATTTCGCGCAGCATCGTAATCGTCGCAGAGATCACACTTAACTTGGAGCCTGGCACCTCCGTCCATTGCACCGCGACTTCCTGCAAATGCAAAGACAATTGTCAGCTACAAACAATGACACTTCAACATGATACAGCGCTCACCTTGATTGCCATTTTACTGGTGGCAGCGAGATACAGCAACTCGACATCAAACGCCCATCGTTCAATATGCATTGGTGCAAATAACACACGTGAAGCAGTGCGATCAAAGAGCTTAAACCCACACTGCGTGTCACGCACATTTTTAATGCATAACGTGGACACAATCAAGTGAAAGCCATGCATCAGCAAGTTTCGAAGCGGATGACGCTTCGCAATAGCTTGTTCTTCTAAGTGAGCACGACTGCCACACACAACAACTCCATTGCTCGTCTCTTCAGCTTCATCCATCACCTTTGCCAACTTGTCATAGTCACTGATCTCCGTAGCATTGTCTGCATCAGCAAACAACACTCGTTCACCCCGTGCTCGCATGACGCCCTTGCGGATAGCTCCTCCTTTGCCGTGATTCTTCTGAAGCTTCAAGAGGCGGATACGATCCACCGAGTGCTTCTGCACCTCCTTCATGACCACGTCCACCGTCTTGTCCACACTGCAGTCATCCACCACAATAATCTCATACGAGAACGAAGGATTCTTCTGCTTCTTCTTCTCCAAGAACGCCACTGTGTCTTTAATTGTCACGAGAATACGGTCCTCTTCATTGTACGCTGGGATCACCACTGTCAACGATACTTCAGCCTTCTCATCACCGATAGACCCAAATGGCAGTCTGTGCGTACACAAATTTAGGTTATTTATATGCACACATTTCATTCTTATTTGACTCAATACGCACAGTTTATTGGTGTTGGGGTCTTGGTACGTGGCTTCTTGCGGGGGATCTAGCTCCTTAGCGAGTCGCTTGGCCTCGACGATGGGGGCGCGGATCCAAGCGAGAAGCAGTACAGTGCCGGCTGCTACTGCTACGGAGACGAGGACGAGCGCTGCATTGAATGCCGCAGAGGTCAAGACCATGGCGTGCTGCTGATGCTGGTCGAGTTGCCAAGTGTTCGAACACGTGTGCAGCCATGTGTATGACACTAATTATACTTGGTTTTGGTATGGTGGAATTGTGATTTAGTCCTGTGTTTGGTCAAAATTGGGCATTTGGGTCTATAAGAGTGAAGATGCGTCGTCGTGGTGTGATGGTTTGGCTACACTTTGGTGGACCCATTTGTTGCGGTCGCCGTTGGTGAGGAAGATCCACCAGTTTTGTAACACACCGCGGTTGAACGGAGAGCGCTTGTCTGGAAGGTTTTGTAAGTACGTGATGGACGATCGACGAGCATGTTCCCATGACGTCTGCAATTGAAACAGACATTAATGCTGTTAGTTCTCGCCGATACGCCAACGTCAAGGTTAATGAACACTCGATGTTACTTCATTTTCAATGAACAATAGTGGTGTGAATGTTTTGCACTGCACGCACCTGGTTCGTCGAGATGAGGTACGCTTGGTAGCAGAAGAGCGGCACGACAATGAGCAGCACGCACATGAGCATGAACCACAGCACAATGTACAACGCGTTGGTCTTGAACCAGTCGTTGACGTCTTCTCCTTCAGAGAAAGCTAGCGACGTCACGTCGATCATCACTGCACCCTCTAGAATCTGCAGAAACAGGTACAACATAAACAACCTCCGATTGCTCTCTCCTACACATGTCCCGACGCAGTCGCAACTACACACCACAACCAAAAAATCACATTAGTCGTTTCATGTAAAAGCAACAACATCTCCACAATTCCAACTATGGTGCACATACTGGTGATCATACTGTCGCGTACATCGACCGCAGTCCTTACTGCGTACAAATTCATCGTGAGTACAACAACCATTTCCCTCTGTATCAATATTTCCCCACCAGTGCTTCGTTCTCAGAGGCTGGAACACGTGACATTCATTGCAGAAGTGTAGATCAGCACTGTTCCTGGGATGTTCATTCTCCTCTCCTTCGCCTAACAATTCCGTGTCGTCACCATCTTCCGTTGTTAATTGCGGTGGACTACCAACGTCCGTCGGCGTTGCAGTTTGAACTGGTGCCAGCATCGGCCTCTTGTCCAGTTGTCCAGGCGACGAGCACTGCAGCACCACGTAGCACACGATCGTTGTCGCTCCCACCACCAAATACACCACGAACTGAGCAGTAGGCAGCGCCTGTGGACTCAACGCGCCCTTGACGCCCAGCACCACGTAGCCATACACGTGCACACCCACCCACCAGGCCCGTGCATACCATTTACGCAGCGTAGCGGTCCGTACAGGGTTCTCTGCGTTCCTATTCCGTGCCATGGTGACAACAATAATGTCAAATGAAAAGTTTATTTTGTTGTGACATTTGCTTACTGAAATCAAGTCTTATTGATGTAGCCATATTGATGTAGCCATATTGAAATACAGCCATATCGGAATATACCTATACCTCCTGTCGTATGCATTATTGTCGATACTTGTCTGCTTGCTTGGTAAAGACAGCGTTACATCATCCCCATCATCTCTGTCACTTGATCTACGACTGCGTCCACGGTAGGTTCTTGATGTCTGTAGTATGTGAAGCACAAAAATACAAGATGAGACCAAACACCAAAAATGTAGCCATGCCGAAGACATTGTACCCTTTCGTGGCCATGTCGGTGCCTTCAACAGGAGGTAGCACTGGAGGCATTGCAGGCGGAGGTGCAACATGTTCTGGAACTGCAATAGTAGCTTCTTTTGAAGGATTGGTAGTTTCAACTGGAGCAGGAGGAGGAATCATTGGAGCATCGACAACAGCAGGAACTGCGGTAGTCGTGGGAGCGACTGGCAGGGACTGAGATGGTGCTGGCTGAGGTGGAGCAGGGGTGGAAGGTGCAACCGGAGTATCGACCGTACTGGCATGCACAGCCTCTGTTGCCTCCTTCTGAGAAGTGTTGAACGTAAACGACTGCATGCCACCAGAGGTAGACGAAGAGCTGTCAGTGTACTTAATGAAGCCCGAGTCTCGTGCAACAGGATTCACGCAAGCACCCAACGACGTAGCAGCACCAGGGATTTGAGGTTCAAGATCGACTACCCACGGTGCAGTTTCTTCATCTTGTTCTATGATTGCAAATACCGCAGCATTGTGTTAGAAGATTGTGCGCAAAGAAATAATTCAGCAGGTGCAAGAGCTCACTGAGAATGCGCCAGTTGACGCCTGACTTGTCGGGGTCATTGAAATCGTAGACCTGAGACCAGTGGTTGTTTGTCGGCTCCAAGTGCGCGTCCGTGAAGTTCTGCATCACACACGAGTCAGGCTTACACCAACACGTCAGTTCTACGATTTTGAAAGTTCTCACCCGCTCAATACCACAATATGCCCCGTTGAACGGAGCAAATGCTATTTGCTGTGACGTTTCGATAATCGGGTCGGTGAGTGAGTAAAGGTAGATCGAGCAGCTCGAGCAGTCTCGCGTACGGAGTTGCTTGCTGGAAACAAGGAGCATCACACATATTAGCCTAACTGAAGGACAATATAAACAGCAGTGCGTCCCTACCACGCGATGGTGAAAATGCAATTGGTACAGTTTCGGACGAAGACAGACTCGGAACTCGGGCCTAATTCACATTTTGCAGCAAATGAGTATCTGGTCGTCTAGATTGATATCCTAGTCTTCCAACGCACCAACGAATACGCGGCAGTTCGACAGGTTGTCGATTTGCACCTGGTTGATGTGGTCCAGCAGCATGACCGTGCATCCCTCCAGGTCCGAGATATCAAAGGGTTGTCTACAGAACAACATCATTGATATCAGCCAAGCGCAATATTATAACGCAAAGCAATCGAATAGCGACACACCCCTCGATCTGCCCCGGCAACTTCATGAGTGTCTCGTTCTTCTTGTTGCGGAACGTGTAGGTAAGCTCGAATTCATACAGCCGCCATGCTGCTCGGTCCTCGAACGTCTTGCCGTCGGATGCAGTGAAGATCATACTCCTCGTGGTGCTGCAGAACTCAAGTGAAATAGTTAATTACTTGACCTCGTCCGTTACGTCGCTTCAAGATCAGATAACATACGTTTCGGTAAAAGCACACTATCCGGTAAGCCAGTTTGAAAACTGTAAACCCGTGGGTTTCTTTCAGGTTTTTGGCTTCAAGAACCCATGGGTAGGAAGATGGGTCTTTGCGGGCCTAACCCATCCTGTCCTCGTGTTCCGGGTTTCGCCTGATGGGTAAACCCGTGGGTTTCTTTCAGGTTTTGGCTTCAAGAACCCATGGGTATGAAAAGCGGGCCTAACCCACCATGTCCTCGTGTACGTCTTCTGTCCGGGTTTCGCCTGATGAGCGGATATGAATTTTAAATAATAAATAAACGGCCACAGCATTTTAGCCAGCATGGCGCGACATGGACACTTCCAGACGTCCCTGTTGCGGCCACTATTGTTGCTCTTCCTGACCATCATCGCTTATTCAACCTACGCTAACAGCTACACCGACACCTTATCCAGATCTCCAGCTAGTTCGAGCCCCGACGATCCAGTAGAAGCTTCAGAATCAACTATATCCGACTCCGTCTGCCACTCCGACAATGGCGAGTTTTCGTGTCCTGCGCCGCCTCCAGCGGCCGGTCGAGCGACCCCAACAGATCCACACGATCGGCACATCGTCTTTATATCTATTGCCATCAAGGGACATGCACAGCCGCTGCTCCGGGTCGCTAGTGAGATGAAAGAGCGAGGATACCGAGTCTCTTTCGCCACCCACGACTCCGGACGGGAGTGGGCACATGCCTACGGGGTACCCTTCCTATCGGCCGGAGCCTTCCCTATCTCGGCTGAAGATCTGCGGGTCAAACTCCGTGCGATGACGCGTGACGCCTCGAATTTCCGAGGTATTTTGACAATGTTTAATGATATTTACGTCCGAGCAGCAAGGCCGATGTTTGATGCATTATTGCCTCAGTTGGAGAATAATGGGACCAATGTTAACGCACCGGACTTGTTGGTGATGGATATTGCAACTGTGGGAGCTCAGGATCTGGCACATAAACTCAAGATCCCATATATTTTGAACTCGCCATCACTGTTGTTTGATTTGGGAGGAGCGCCAAGTTACGTACCAGCATGGGGAACGGGATTCAGGGAAAACATGTCGCTCTGGAATCGATGTATGAATATACTATTCCCAAGGTTGCTGTCGGTGGCTTTGACACCGCCGTTCATGGAGCTGAACAAGATGCGATATGAGCTGGACCTGCCACCATTTAGATCACAACACGATTTGTTCAAGGGAGCTCGCGTTATTCTAAATACCGCATTTGGACTGGAGCATCCCCAACCTCTCTCACCGCTTGTAGATGCTGTGGGGCCTATTATGCCGATACCGGGTGGAAATGCGAGCGTGTTGGAGCGTCAGCCGCTTCCGGCGACTCTGCTGAGCTGGCTAGATGCATCTATCGAATCAACGCCATCACTACGTCTTCGCCAGAGAACTGTGTTGCATCCTCGCGTGAAGGCTACAGGTGAGCATGAACTTGAAACTGGAACCGGCGGCGTAGTGTATGTAAACCTAGGTACTATGGCATATATCGATGCCTGGCAAGCTCAAGCCCTCGTAGAAGGACTCCTCATGGGACCAGGTGACCCACCTGTAAAGGTGCTTTGGATACTTCCTACGGACCAGCGTAGTATTTTGCCACCCGCTTTGCCAACTTCGTTGGTCTTAAAAACACCTAGCTCCTCGCTGTCGAATTTGGAAATACTCAACCACCCGGCCGTTCGGTTAGTTGTTTCGCACTGCGGCATGGTATCAGCGCAAGAAGCACTAGTGATGGGCAAACCGTTGTTGTGTATACCATTTTTGGTGGACCAACCAGATGTCACAGCACGCGTTGCGGACTCTGGAGCTGGTATTTCGCTGGACAAGAATCTTCTGTCGGGTCCATATGTGCACGCTGCAGTAACTGAGGTTCTCACGAATGGTTCATACACACGTGCAGCACGGCGAGTTGGTGCCCTGCTGGAACGGGCAGGTGGTACTTCTCGTGCTATTGACGTTATTGATGCTGCGCTACGCCTAGGGTTCGATCATCTTGCCACGCTAAACCTGACCGCTCCGTGGCACAAGACAGCGCTGCTTGATGTGTGGGCGGTCTATGCTGCAATTATCTGCTTATTAGCAGTGTTCGTACGTGTACAGTGGTTACTTCTCTACTTTCTGGTGTCGGAAAGCTTTGGCCTGCTCTGCAATTTGGTGCTGGGACCTCCACTTCCACCGTCGTCGATGGCAGATGGATACGATGAAGAATCCGAAGACGGAGAGGAGGAACGAGGTAGCGGCAGCAGTGACACTTCACAGTCCGCAAATTGATGCGGTGGATAATAGATATATTGACAAACTAACAAGGGGCTACGCTCGACCTGCGAACGATTCGTGCAGGTAAGCGTCGAGCTCTTCCTGAAATTTACGTTCACGCTCTTGGCGTCGGCGTGCAGCTTCGGCAGCTTCGGCTTGATGCTTTTCACGGTCTCTAAGTGCTGATACGGAGGTAATTGGCTGTTCTTCCCAGCTTGTCATGACGAGGGTACTGTTGTTCTCGGATGTTGTAGTCGAATCTGTGACAGAAGCTCGAGTTGCTAGGGTCGAATTGGATTCACTATCGTCTGGTGTAATTACTGCGTTCTCTGTTGGTATGTCTTTTTCTGGTGTACTTGAGTTGGTGCTACGCGGTGAGGGAAACAATGTAGATACGAGCGATGGACGTCTTGTCAGAGTGGGCGGTGAATCGTTGGGGCTGGGATCGGTCTCCATTGTGGCTTTTTCATCGTGTCGAATGGGCTTTTCTGATCTGCGTGGGCGGTGTACACATTTACTCGATGTCATCGATGGTACTGCTGGTGCTGTGTGGCGTCGAGGTGCAGTAGACTGTCTGGGTGATGTGTGACGTCGCGCAACAGGAACTGGTTCCGGTACGATAAGTTCTGACCTCTGTCCGGCACTTCGGGCGAACGGGTACTTCAGCAATTCAGCTGCACTTGGACGCATTGATGGATCAATCTGAACGCAGGCCGAGATGAATTCACTAGCCTCGGGCGACAAACTATCAGGCAGAGGTGGAATCTCCTCAAGATTGGCGATATAGTAAAGCAATGCAGCTTGTGAATCAAAGTGGCGATCTCCCCATAGCGGACTCCCAGTCAGCAGTCGAAGAACAGTGCAGCCAATACTCCAGATATCGGCCTTCCGACTACGCCCCGATGACTTGATCATTTCGGGTGCCATGTAGTTTGGAGTGCCTTGTAACGATCGAAACGACCCGTTGACCACAGTGCCGCTGTTGATTAGCCGAGAGGAGCCAAAATCAGCAATCTTCACCACACCGTTTTGGTCTACGAGGATATTTGCCGGCTGCAACATAACCATGGGATCTGTTAGAGAAGAGGTCACAAGAATAAGCAAGGTTCTTACCTTAATGTCGTTGTGGATAATGTTCTTGGAGTGGAGATAAGCCACGCCAGAGAGAAGTTGATGCGTGAATCGACGAACGACGCGTTCGTTACCGCCGAATAACTTTCGGTTGTGTTCAAGACTACCTCCGGGAACCCATTCAGTGAAAATTGACAGTGTTTGAGCGTTGCTATCCACGTGGCATCCCAGATACTTGACAATATTTTCGTGCTTCAGGCATCGTAGCAGTTCCACTTCTCGTGTGGCTTCATGAATGGCAGCATCGGTCTCTTCTGAGATCAGGATCTCCTTAACCGCCATCAAACTACCTGTATCTTCGTCACGAGCCAAGTATACCTGTGTACACGAACAGTCAATGAGTTTCATCGTTTGATTCAAGCTGCAATCCAATATCTTCTCTTCACGCACCGTGCCATAGCTACCAGAACCGATGGAGACACCTTTCTTCCATTCGGTGACCTCGTCGTCCTCGAAGTCGTCCGTTGAATATCCCTCTTCCTCTTCTTCGCCATCACGTCCACTCTTTTCATCAGCTTCATCACTCGTGACCGCTTCTGCGGCAGGAATCTCAGCCTCATGCAAAGATGCAGTTGCTTCATGGCACCAGGATGGTCGCTTTGGTCGTTCCGTAGCAGGTCGGTTCAAGTTGCAGAGATCTATGCGCATGCCTGGAGGAATATGCTCTAATGCACGCTCGAACTGTCGTTCATCCTCGGAAAGATTTCGGGCCTCGTCGAGAAGAGCATCTAGTCTGCTACTCGACCGCTGCAGCAATGCTTGGCGCGATGCGCCGCTGCCCATTCAGAGCGATGTTGGACGGAGCTCTGTTTTTCAGTAGTGAAGCGTTATCGTCTAAGTTCCAACCCTCGCTATCGACGGTCTCTACCGATTGGAAGACAAACGACCAAAACGCTCATTTCTCAGCCCGTTTCACTCGTCCTCCACCTTCTTGTGCTCCATCCGTTTGTGGCAAGTCAAACCAAAGGGCTCAAGGAGGTCGTCAGTGAAATTTTGTAGGCCTGGGTCTTATCAGGGCTAGCTTTAGCTTCTCAACACCGTTGTCACATTTGAGGCAGGTAATCACGAGACCTCGTGCTGACGAGTGTAGCGCGGCATCACAATATTGTACTTGGTAATAGTTTACAGGAAGATAGGCACCAAGCAATAGTAAAAACACGCGCATAACCGATGTAATAGTTTACAGGAAGATAGGCACCAAACAATAGTAAAAACACGCGCACAACCGATATATGTTCTTGTTTCTCAGGACAATGGTCCTCCCCACCCGACACTAACTACTCGTATCTTGTCTGCCATAGTGGATAGACACGTCGTTCTCCGCCTTTGGCAAGTACGAAGTACTTTGTATGGTTGCCTCACCATGCTCACTCATCACAGTACGCCACCAAATTCTAAAGTTGTCTTCCAGTCTTTCCTCTTGCTTTTCAGTTTTCTTTACGAGGCTCCGTTTCCAAATTGCTTACTCGACAAATAATCAAATAATCAATGAAAGCAGGGCTCGGCCACACGCGCTTTCGAGTTGCAGAGTTGGAGCCTCCAAATTGAAGTTAATAAGTTGCTGGCGAGCAACATAATAACTTCAACTTCGTATTCGAGGCACCCTCACGTACATATGCAGTAGTTTCCTGCATAGGCTTGCAAAATGCTTTTCTATCCTACTCAAAAAAGGGCAGGCCTTGCCTAAGGCACAAAATGGGCGGTTAATGCTGTCTTTGTGGTGAATCGCGATCAAGAGATTTGCCCTGCATAATTTCTGAGACGCCGTGTTGGAATGGGCTTGTTAGGCTAATTCCACCGGCACCTCGCACCATCAATTAAAGTATACTAGTCGCTTAGAAGCCATACGCAGTCGGGAGTGCAGTTCTATAAACTTTCTTCCTGTCTGCAAGCCATTTCTGGTGCTCTTGAGCCAGAGCATTGATACGACACTTCTTAGCGGCCATTTTGCGTCGCAGTTGTGCTACGATGTGCCGTGCTCGGAAGCCACGGAAAATCGTCTGAATCAACTGTGCAGCTAGGAAGCGGTGCCGTCGCTCAATGTCGAGTATACTGAGATTTTGTACCACATCCATGGTTGCTGGTCTTGTGGTCTGGTCGTAGATAGCTCGATGGATCAAGTTCCGGCGACGGTAGTTAGGCTGCGGCTCTCGAGTAGCGACCTGCTTTCTGCGTCGTAAAGGCTGCGGTGTCACTGCCTCAACAAAGCTCTCAATAGGACCAGCAGTGCTCTTTTCTGATATGGCCACTGAGTTTTTGTGTCGCTTTGTGAGCTTTGGTAGAGCACTCGAATGATTACGAAGTACCTCGAGAAGCATTTCGTAGTTGATGAAACCCTGTCGTTCGACGTCGAAGTAGGCAAAGATGTAATCCAGGTCCTGGTAGGTAACGTCGATGCCAACCTTCTGGAGACCACTTCTCAGCTCGTACTTCAACAGAAGCGAGTCGCCAGTCGAGCTTGATGCCTGCAACCATTTTTCCAAAGTATCCAGATCAACCAATGAGTCGTTATCACCATTGTTGGTGCTGTTTCCGGGCCCTTTCACTCGAGCACGAATCCTCTCGATAGCTCTGGTTGCGAAGTCCTCAACATAGTTGTAGTCCCATGATTGTTTTGTGCCCGATGCGTCGTTTGTTGTTGTCATGAGTGTACGATAAAGCGTCTGTAGCACGATGGTGTCGTTATCATCGAGATTTCTTCCGCAATTGAGTGCCACGAACCGGGACAGTTCATTAGCTGTCTTATGTGACACCCGCTTGTCCAGCAACATCAGTTCATTAGCAAATGCCTTGACATTCATTGTTTCATTGCCGTCACCCAAAACACGGTTTGCACCCAAACGACGACACATATTGTCTAGAGTTGGCAGAGTGTGGGCTCCATCATGGTACTTATACGGGAAAAGCAGTAGTGCACGGAGAAATGACCACGCCTCGCTTGGCAAAATCTCCTCTTTGAACACTTCCGTTGGGCCTCCAGGAGCACATGACTGATCTCCAATTTGAGATGAGAATGGCAATATCGATCTGGCAGAGGAAGTCGAAGACGGTGCGTTCTTCCAACTTTCATCCAGTGGTGGCTGGTTTTCTTGTTCCTGGTTTTCCTGGGGTAAATACCAGGCTTGGTACATTAACCGCGTGAAGTCGTCATCACTCTCAATACAAGCACTAACATTCTGTAGACAGCACCAATACAAGCTTTTGGATGAGTAAAACATTCACAACATCCCAAGATATACACGGCTTAATACAATACTTACATGATAGTACTCGGCAAACATGTCGAATGTGATGATGTTGATATCCGCAGTGTTGATGCATGCCCATTCTTGGAGAAACGCAGTGAGAGCCTCGAGTCTACTGAGTTTTCCGTCTTGTACTTGCGGTATAAAACTAACGTCGTAATGTTTGACCATCTCATCAATGTGCACAAATCCAGAACACGTTGGATCCATTTCATGAAAAACTCTCGCTATTAAATCAAGTCTTTCAGCACTCAGCGGTCCTCGAAGAGCAGCGATGAGCTTGCGAGTGTTTATATATCCCCGCTTTTCGTGAGCAAATGCAACTGCAATCTCTTTCAGCTCAGCCGCTGAGATTTTGACGCCCAATTTTCGGAGAGATAGACTCAGTTCAGCAGATGATACGGCGCCAGTCTTAAATGGACTCAAGGTGACCGCTAACGCATTGAGACCCTGCGTTGCTTTACACTTTCGATTGCTAATTCTTTTGCGTAAGCAATCGATAGTTTCGACTTGCTGTGCGGTAGGAATTGAAGCTTCCGAATGCCGGTTGGTTTTGCAAGTTCGAGAACTGGATGCTGTCGCGGGGCGAACATTCTTAACTGTGGCGATAATATCATTGGTAACAGCTTCGACTTCATCTGAGTTGAATGCTTGTTGTCCGTTAGGGGTTGTAGCTCTGCTACTAGAAGACTTCGTTGCAGAAGATGTTTTCCTTTTGCTGTTGCTACTTGGCCCCTTTGTCACACCTTCCGTGCGATAGCGCCGTTGACGATGAGGTGGTAGCTGCTTTGCAATCGACGAAAACGTTGGCGCATGGAGTTTCGATCGTGAGTGGCTCACGATAGACCCATTTCTTGTGGCTGTATCCTTTGTATCAGAACGGGAGATGTTGACAGAGGAGTTTTCCGATGCATGATTGGGGTTTAATTTCTTCGTTGGTGTTTTCGTACGTGATGAGAGATGTGACACATAGGATTGATCACCTCCTTGATCCACTTCTTCAATCTGGTTGTTGTCCCAGCCTTCGCAGTTCCTTGCCCTCTCCTCCTCTGCCTGCTTGAGCTCCAAGTCTTTGCGAAAAGATTCCGAGAATCTAAAGTCCACATTGTCACCATTGCAAATCCACTCACCAACTGGAAGGAAGCTCAATCGCATCTCCTGACCATCTTTCGCCCACGCTACTACCCACACCAGAACACTTGAAATCACGGATTTCACCAGCTCTATGCTGCAATTCTGAAGATATTCGACGGCAAGTTCGTTTAGGTCAACGTTTACAATGTCCTCCCTCTGACACAAAGCATGCTGCACGCGGTTGCCGTGTTTTCGTGATGCCAAGCACAGTCGGGTCATGTGCAAAAATACTGGGTCTTGCACGAAAATCGGTACGTCGTTCTGATCAAAACCAAATACGCCAAAATCGGTGATATTGACGGCCTTGTGATGCATTAGCTGCTTATGAAGATGCAGTCCTAAGGCTTCCCAAATATTCTCCGGGTTATTCCCACCGAAACTTGCTCGGATAGTAGCTGTTGCCTTGTTTAGGATATCAGGAGTCGATAGCTCAGCCTCCGCGTCTGCCTGGTTTTCATCTTCCCACAATGAGGTCTTCTTCAAGTGATGTGAAAATTCCGATATCCTCATCGAATGGTGATCTCTGCTGTACTTGGAATTAAGGAATGGGATTCCAACATGCGAACACGATGGAAATGGGAACCGTCGCTAGTAGTTTCACGTTTCAACAAGCAATACCTTACCTCAACGACCACATTCATAGGTTACAATCTGCCTCCAATTCCCATAAAACCACGCTCAATTCTTTTGCACCACGGACTTGGATTAGACTCACCATGAAGATCATGGTACTCTATTGTCAGCTCATTTGACGACCAATCGGACTTTCTTAGCAATAGCGAAGTCTTCAGCCACTGTAGCGATCAACGAGATTCGGAGGAGGGAGCTCGAGCATGATGGATTGGTTGGTCTCGATATAGTCCTTGATTGTTGTCACACGATCACCAAGGAAAGTTGTCGAGACAAAGTCATCGTACACGTCCTGCAATTCGTTGTTAGAATACGCAACAAACTCCACATCCGCACAGACCCTTTCCCAACAATCGATTGGAAGCATACACACCTGTCCTAACTTCTTGACAGCCAGCAGACAGTGACGAAGGTACACCTGACACCGCAATTCATAGTATACAAACATTGTTCGTTTAGTACCTCTACCTGATGGATCTGTAAACTACTCCTCCGTACCCGACATGGCAGAATTCCGCTCTGTGGGCCCCATTCCCAAATCGTATCCAAGCCATACGCTTTGTACTTGGCGTCAAACGTTTCTTGCCCCCTGCACATCAACAACAACAATAACTTTATCCAACTCGACAACTTCCACTGAAAATAAAACACTCTCTCCCTACCGTTTAGCAATGTACTCCTCATCGCTCCACCTCGTACACATTAGCGCCTACACTTATCAGTTTTTGCTCACAACTTTTCTCCTCTTTAACACACCTCAGCTTCAGTACTCCCATCCAGCTCCTGGAACTTTGCACTTATGATCTGAAACTCCTCCTCACGTTCGTAAAAGTCTGGCAACAATTCCTCCGGAACGTCAAACACACTAACGAGAAATTTGCAGCCAGGTGCCGGTTCCGTCGATAAACTCGCGATTTCCTGTCATTTCATGAAAATGACCCCAATTCCAATAATTGTAATGAATGTTTTCCAACTCCACCTTCGTCTGGAGGTTCGCAATGCCTCGCTGGAAGAAAATGGAGGCAGGATGCGCAAACACGCGACGATAGTTTAGGACCGTCGCCAAGCGGAAGTTGCGCACGCTGTCACCGAACGTCGAGCGCGCGGACGCCTCTACAACAACATTAATCAAGGTTCAAGGTTAAGAGCCTGTATATCGTCTATCCTAAGCGCGTAGTCGTTGCTATCTACCGGACAAGAGTGAGCCAAAGCCGACGATTGCTACCATCTTCGACTATGAGATGGAATCAGATGAAAGTTTCAGTTGCAAATCTGATAATTTTGACTTGCTTTCAGTAGGTGACAATCATTCTGTTTCACCCAGTTTAACCACAGTTGATGACTGAAGCGCCATGGGTCGCAAGACACTCAGGTTTGAGGCCCGTGCGGGGTCCACAACCGTCACCTGGTGGCGTGCGATACGCCAGGTAATAGCTGGGATCTCTGTGCTTCATATGATCTCCATATTGTCGTCTATACCCGTCGCTAACGCCGCTCAGCCGCAGTCAAAGTATTGTCAATTTTACGAAAATCCATTGACACAGGAATATATCGCGCAATTACGTAATTACGACGCATTGGAGGTCCAGGAACAGCTCGTCAGTAGTTGCATCAGCTCTGCAGCGGCTGATTTTGGTCTGGAGATTGCTGGAAGATCCCCATTTGCATATCAAATGCCCACTGATTTTGTCGTATTGCGCATGTATTCCTGTGCTACAATGGATGGAAATACACTAGAAGAGAGTGTTTGTCATAGCTCTGAAGGATCAATGCAGTATTTTGTGGAGAGCAATACTACGGAGCAGATTAAAGCTATCCGAGTCAACAGAGCGTACAGGAAGTTGCAGTTGCTTGAAGTTAAAAACCAAAGGGAACAGGGACATAAATTAAAGACAGTGGTGAGCAAACGCACGATGAAAAAGCCAGCAAGGGAGAAGTCTGGATTGAGAAAGGAGACGACGCTACTGGTGGACGAATTAGGAGTGAGAGAACTATGGGAACGAGGATTTAAAGGACAGGGCGTGAAAGTGGGGATCTTTGATACGGGACTGTCGTCATCAAAGTTGACGAACGTGAAAGAGAGGATTAATTGGACGCATGAACCCAAGAATGCGGACTTGGTGGGCCATGGCACATTTGTTGCAGGTGTGATTAGTGGGACGGATACCAAGTGTCCGGGTATTGCGCCTGAAGCAGAGTTGTATGTGTTTCGCATGTTTACAGGAGAACAACTTTCGTTTACATCGTGGTATCTCGATGCGTTTAATTATGCCTTGTTCAAGAAAATTAATGTGCTGAATTTGAGCACAGGGGGACCAGACTTCCAGGATCTGCCATTTGTTGACAAGGTGCAAGAACTAGCGGCGAATGGCATTATTCTGGTACGACATCTAACTTTCTGATTGAGCACAATCACATATTCTATTGATTAACCAGTTTTGATTTCACCGGTAGGTATCTGCAGTTGGCAATGATGGACCTCACTATGGTTTACTTTCTAATCCAGCTGACCAGGCAGAGGTCATCGGTGTAGGTGGCATTACGAAAAGCAACGAGGTAGCAGAGTTTTCGTCGCGTGGTATGACGACGTGGGAACTTCCGTTTGGGTCAGGCCGTGTGAAACCCGATATAGTCACTCTTGCTGAAGACGTTCCAGGGTCGGACGCCTCTGGTGGATGTAAGGTGCTTTCTGGAACTAGTGCGTCGGCTCCAATCGTATCAGCCTCGATAGCAGTTCTTGCATCCATGATCCCTGCAGAGGAGAGGTGGAATATTTTGAACCCAGCATCGATGAAGCAAATTTTGCTTGAAAGTGCTGACAAGCTGGTAGCTCACCACGATTCTGAACACGTCGTCCGGAACCATATTTTTGAGCAGGGGAATGGAATGCTTAATATCTCCAAAGCGAGCAAAGCTGTGGAAAATCTATGGAGTATACATCAAACTAGGCGAAATGCCACACAAGAGATAACCTCAAGTGTCTTGAAACCAAGCTCCTTTCCTGACAGGATTGACACGACCGACTGCCCTCGTATGTGGCCGTATTGCTCGCAGCCGCTTTACCACAGCGCATTGCCTCTAATGGTCAATTTAACTGTTATGAATCCTTCTTCTGTCGTGGGCACAATACGGAAACCTCCCCAGTGGATAAGCGGCACAAATGGCGAGTACCTGATAGTCTCGACGACATCGCCTTCCGCAATATGGCCATATTTTGGATCAATTGGGGTTTTCATTGAGGTAAACGAGAAGGCTGTTGCCTTTGATGGGATTGCCCATGGAGCGCTACGGTTCGAAATTGATAACGGCAATCACATTGATGAGCTCCTTGTTCCAACAACTATTAAGATCATTCCTACTCCTCCAGCGTCCAAGCGAATTCTGTGGGACCAATTTCACAACATTCCATACCCTTCTGCTTTTGTACCGCGAGACAACCTCGACAACCAGAATGATCTAATGGACGTAGCGGGTGATCACCCTCACACGAATTTCCACCAACTATGGAACTTCCTCACAAATGAAGGCTTCTTCGTGGAGATCATGCCTTTTGAGTACTCGTGCTTGGACCTCGGAAAATACGGTGTCGTCATGATCGTCGACCCCGAGGAAGAGTTCTTCCGGGACGAAATCGTAGCACTGCAAGCTGCAGTAAAATATTCAAACGTGTCACTCATCGTGTTCGCTGACTGGTACGACAACCGAATGCTGGATTCCCTGGAGCTCTTCGATACAAGCACTTTGAGCAAGTGGCACGCTATCACAGGTGGCGCCAATATTCCAGCTATTAATGAATTGCTGAAAGATTTTCACATCTCGTTTGGAGACGGAGTTGTTTACAGCTCAAGCGTGTCGCTAATGAATTCAGGCAACGATTCGTCGTTCCCATACTGGTCCGGGTCGTACCTCACGAACTTCCCGGTGGGTGGATATCTAGGCTACATCGATGCTGTTGATCAAAGTGCGAGGAATTTAAATGGGTCAGATAAGACGCTGGCGGATGTTCCTGTTTTGGGTCTTTATCAAGTGCCTTCGCATTACGGTGGTCGTATCGCAGTCTTCGGAGACAGCTCATGCCTAGACTCGGGTGTGCATCCTGCAGCTAAATTCCAAAACTGCTTCGGAATGCTGCGTGCAATGTTGCGGTTCACGAACGACGCTGTGCTCCCATCTTCAATAGCCCCACAGGATGACTCAGCAAGCACAGGATTGCAACGTCTCGAATTGGAGTTTGTTGCTGACAAGTCACGTTTACACGCGTTGGTGAACTTAGAAGACGAGAACATTTGGCAGCTACGAGCTCGTCATACCGAATTTGCGAAACATTCCAAGGTGCTCCAAGCTAGTGAAGGCAAGTCTATTCACCGTAGTTTCTGCAAGTTCTACGCCAAGGAGCAGTGCGTCGACGGACGGCAGAACCAGCGAGTTACTACACAGACGCTGTCATGATTCTCACACGTCGCAGAGTCACTCAATCGAGGGACAATAGCCATTTAGCGACTGGAGATCAACATGACGAGCTCCGCTACCAGCTCCGTCGAGCTGTACATGGTATTATCCAATAAGAGCGGACGTCAGAACTTGGGCACATATCTGCGCACTGCCTCCGCCTTCGGGACAATTCAAGTTCTAGTCGGTGAGGTCGAAAACCCTTCGACGATGCTGCTTGTGTCACAACTTCTTGACGTGAGAGACTAACGGCTGGCTGACATTTTGTTGGAATGTAGTTGGTTCAGAGCGCTTTGGCACGCATGGGGCACATCGAGCACAGAAGTACGTGGATGTTGTGCACTTCTACGACTTTGTCGAGGCTCGAGAGTACCTGAAAGCTAAAGGGTGCACCATTTTCGGGTTGAGCCAGCAACTGACTGGGTCATTTGGTACGTCGATCATCTGCTTGGAAGCTTCTTATGATCTCGTGTGCATGAAGTTTATGCCAAGATTCGTGTCTTGGAAAATTTATCGATTCAGATTGATATCTTATGTTTGATGTATCAGCTGCACACGCCACGCCCTACGAAGGAACCAGCGCATTCGTCGTCGACAACGAGGTGCGCTACGTAGCTCGACGTCATGGCTACTACATGACGCAATATATGTGACAGTAGTGCTAACCTCCTGCTGTGTGTTGTGAAGTTCCCTGATCTATCGGAGGAGCAGCGCGCTATTTGCGACCACTTCGTCCACGTGCCATTTCATGGTGAACAAACCGAAGCTTCCAGCGACCTCACACTGGACACCACGGTAGTCACAGCCATTACGTTGCACCACTTTACTGCGTTTGCGCAGTTCCCTATACGCGCTATTGAGGCTACTAGTACGCAAGGCAAGTTTGTACTGGACGCGTACCCAACATTCGACCCGGCTCACAACAAGCGTGGCGAGGAGAAAGCTGCGATGCGTGAAGCCAAACGCGCCAATGCCGATGACGGACTTTCAGAAGGCGACGGACTTGGCAGCATGTTTGAGTAAAGTAAATCTCGCGATAATTACAATCGATCAGGAAAACAAAAATGCACGCTGCTCATATTAACTTATTGCTGAAAGTCGTCGGAAGATGGAGAAGAAGGGGCCGAGCCAAAAGCGCCCTGACATATTCAGGCTCACCGCCACTCCCTGATTCGCGTTCTTCGCCAACTTTACAATTGCACTCTTCATCGAGCGTTGTCGCCTTTGTGGCGATGTTCTTGTCTGCGCCAAATGCGCAGTCCGTCCGTCGGTTTGCCAGTGGTCTATATCATCGTGTTGAACCCCATAAGGTGCATGTCGAACGCGTGTTGAGTTACTTGCTTCCTTTTGCGCTCCTGAAGGACGGGTTCACACAGACGGCAAGTTTTGATCTTGTCATCTGGATCATCATCGTCCCTCACGAAAGGAATCGCACTGACAGCTCCCGATGGCTTCAGACACTGCGAGCAAAAGAGCATTCCGCAATGGTAGCAGTTGCATTGGTGGGCACGCAAGTGCATGCCCAGTACCCTCTTCATCATGTTACCGAACGCCTTCTTCGTGTTAATAAGCGTGGAGGACTTGCATCGCATGCAAGTGCTGCGTTGTGTCACGGGCAGATACGGTTGCGCCTTGTTGATGCTGCGTACCATGAACTGCTTTACACGGGTAGGTGCCACTTCATAGCACATGAGTCCATCACTGTTCAATGATAACATGGAAGCTCCATAGGCAACCAACACCCCAGATATCGCAGGCAGATCGCGACGCGCGGCAAGGTGCAGTACAGCTACCCCTTCCGCCTCTGTGTTCGGGTCCGCTCCGGCCTCGAGCAGTTTCACAATGACCGTCGGGTTGTCAATCTTGAGCGTGAGCATGTGCACAGCCAGTGGCGTAAGACCTCGTTTGTTCTGCGCGTGAACGTTAGCTCCCGCCTCCAGCAATCTCTCGGTGATAGCTAAACACATGGATTGCCTCCAATTCCCCGTGGCAAAGTGCAGAGCTGTGTTGCCATTGAAATCTGGGGAGTCCAGCAGCTCGTCAATACTCTCGTGCTCCAACAATGCATCCATCACCTGCTCGTCGCCTTTACGGACAGCGATATGAAGTGGCGTCTGGCCGTGATTAGGCTCGCGTAGTGCCAGTAGAACAGACGATAGCGTAGAACCCGTGCTTGTGAGGCTGCTGGAACGTGTGAAGCTGGCGTTCGACGACGTGATGGACGTCTCGAGCGCCGAGTCGCGCACGTTGTAGCCGCGTTTGTTCAGCAGACCCAGCATGCTCTTGAGGAACAGCTCGTCCGCGTTCGCCTTGCCTCGCAGAGGCGTAAATGGCGGCCGTCCGGTGCTGCAGTTGCTGAGGTTGTTGTTCTCCTCGTCGTCCGAGCTGGCGGTTGTTCCTTCTGGAGACTCGACGGCCTTGGGCGCCGCGAGAGGAGGCGTCACGTTGTGCAGGAATCGCGCGTCCATCGCCTCAGATTCTCTGCCTACCCGCTGCGTGGGTTTCTCGGAATTGCTAATGCCGAAATGAATACTTAAGTACAGTAGGTCACAGCACACCCACTCCAATTAGAGCGCTCTGGCGGGACCGATCTGAGAAAATGTATAGGCGCGCAGACGGGGCAGCGCGCTTTTTTCGCCAATGACAGGGTACCACTGTCTTCGGTTACAAAATACAGATCGAGTCTGTGGCGGGAGTACGTGAGTTGGGAAAAGGATGATTTGGCAGGGCAGTCGTTAGTTAGTTGTTGTGAACTCAAAGTCGTGGCAGTTTTGGGCGTTCACGACTGAATCACGAGGTGTCGCGACGTCACTCCAAACATTTTCGAAACCGCAACTCTTGTTTGTCAAACAGAAAAATGATAACGATCATTGTGCGAGCTGCCATCTCCACTGTTCCGCCAGATGCGATGCAAAGCCTCCCTATGTCGACACCATTGCGCCCAACTGATGGCTGCCATGGCAAAGCAGAAGGCTGTGTGGACTGGCAATCTCCCACGCGTTCTGTTTAGAGTCCCGCAGTCGAGCCAAAAACAGTCCCTCGATCATCGAGTTTGACACTCGAATCGTCGAGGTCTATCAGCTCTCGCGGGCCGAACGCTGAAGCTGGTCGCAGTTTTCCCTGAGTCACACCGACCTGCTCATGTCCAAAACGACTCGAATCTCATCACTCTGTGGACGACAAGCTCGCATCGCCTACACTGATTGTCATTCGCTATGAGATGATGAAGCAACCGATGCTAATGCTGACAACGACCAACCACCCTCAAAGCAATCTCCAAACCACGGGGTAACGAATAAGCCCTTACCAGCTCGATTGTCAATCTCAAACGCAACCTGACTCGGCTAATCAGCGAGTGGTAACGGTGTAGCTTGATTCTCTAGGTGAGACCAAGTTTCCATGCACACAGCCATAGCAAAAGATCCGCACACGACAAACGCAGGCAAACTAACGACCTGAAACTGCACTTTTGATAACGACTGCATCGCATCAAAAGTGTGATGCTGCAGATTCACACCTTCGAGCGATGCCGTAGTTACATTGGTGGCTGCCGCCTCCACAGCAGTGAAAAAGCAATCTACCGGGAAGCGCTCTGCAGCCTTGTTGCGCCGGGGAATTTATTGAATTCACAAATCCATCTGAGCTCACTTCAACTTTGGCCACCCACTTTTGGCATATAGTTAACTGATCTCTCCCGCAATGACTCTCACTTCAACTTTGGCCACCCACTTTTAGCATATAGTTAACTGATCTCTCCCGTAATGACCACTTCCGGGGGATATGTTGTAAAATTACCATTACTGGGTATGGTACTGTTTACTGAATGCCAGTACTAGAGGTGCACGCCTTTTCCTATCGCCAAAGTCGGGTCTAACACTGTTTGAGCAATAGGAGCCCTTGCTTACACCTTGCACCTCATTCATCAAGCTGCAGCCTCTGCCGCTGAAGAGAACATTGGATCTTCCTCATGGTCCAAGCACAGCGTGCCGCTCTACTAGCGTTTGCTGCGCTGGCGATGCTCGCTGAGGCGAAGGACCGATGCACGGCCATCATCGTCGGAGCCAAGGTGCGTTGTCCAAGCAGAAAGAACTCGAGCACTTGTGTTGACGCAATACTCTTTTGCAATGCAGGCATCGGCCACTGGCACACCCATGACGACGCACACGAATGACTGCTCGTCCTGTGACTTCCGCATCGCCAAGGTGCCGGCTCAAACACACGAAGACGGAGCTCAGCACGATGTTGTACTCGCTGCTTTCGACTATCCGCGATATGGTACGCATACGTCAAATTACAGCTAATAATGGTGATTAAAGGGCCAATTACGGGATATTAATGCGTTGTGGTGCTGTTTGTGCAGTGGGTGGTGCTCGTGGCAAGGAGTACCTCCCCGAAAACCTCGACACTCGTTTCTACAATTGGACCGCATCTCCTGCTATTGGCAGCATCCCTGAGGTGCCGCAGACATTCGCTTACATTGAAGGTGCTTACGGTATCATCAACGAACATCAAGTGGCTATTGGTGAGAGTACGTGTCCTGCCAAGTTCTGGAGCAAGCCGGTGACCCAAGGAGGTGAAGCGCTCTTTGACGTTGCCGAGCTCTCTCGTATCGCGCTGCAACGTGCGCAAACTGCACGCGAGGCTATTCAGCTCATGGGAGACCTTGCTGTGCAGTACGGATACTATGGTGCTGTGTGGGAAGGGGAGGATGTGTACGACGAAGCTGGAGAAGCGCTTACAGTGACCGACACGAAGGAGGCGTGGATTTTCCACATCTTGCCTGATGACACTGGCAAATCGGCTATCTGGGCTGCGCAGCGTGTGCCAGACGACCAGATTAGTGGTGTTGCCAACCAATTCGTGATCCGAGAGCTGGACTTGAACCGCCCGTCGAATTTTCTTGCTTCTCCTAATGTGCACGACGTGGCCATCCGAAACAACATTTGGAAGCCCGATCAAGGCATACCCTTCGACTTTACTCGCGCCTATGCCCAACCTCGCAAGGATACGCACCAGTATTACTCTACACGTCGCATTTGGCGCTTATTCACGTTGGCTAACCCGGGATTGAAACTATCTCCAGAAACTGATGTGCTTGCCAGTGACTACCCATTTGGCGTCAAGCCCACGTCTCCTCTATCCCCTCGCGACATCATGCGATTTCAGCGGGATCACTATGAGGGTACGCCATTTGACATGACCAAGGGACCAAAGAGTGGCCCGTACGGCGATCCTGACCGATACGATGCGGCTCCGAACGGTGATCTTACTCAGGAAGATATTGACCGTGGTCACTTCGAACGCGCGATCTCTATATTCCGCGCCAGCTACTCGTTCGTATCGATTCTGGATCCGTACAACCCGGACAACGCGTTCCTATGGTTTGGCCAGTACGCCCCACACGCCACTACTTACACACCAGTGTTTGTGCAGTCGGTTGACGTTCCCAAGCAACTCTCGCGTGGTTCACTGTACGCGTTTGACCGCGAATCGTCGTTTTGGATCCATGCTCTCGTTGGAAACTGGGCAGCACGCTTCTACTCGTACGCGCGTCCGTTCGTTGCCAGAGTCCAGGATGAGGTCGAAAGCCACGCCGATGGTATGCTTCGAAGTGTGTTGATCGAGGCTGCGCAACACAAGCGGGAAGGCGGCATACCTGCCATGGTTGACTTCCTTACGAAACAGAGTGAAACGTTTGCTCATCGCGCGCACATCGCTTCATCGGATCTGTTCGACTATCTCGTCACGGCTTTCCACGACGGCTACCAGGTTTCCAACTTCTATGCGAAGATGCTGACGGTCCAATCTATCTTCTACCCCAAATGGTGGCTACAGCAGGTCGGTTTCTTCGACGGCGCTGAAGAAAGCGGCGATGCCGAGCCTGCTGCTACTACTGCTCCGACTTCGTCAAGCAGTGGAGTAGTGGCCAAGGCCAAGACCGAGATCATCAAGGTCGCGCACAAGGGCTCCGTGTCATACTTCACCACCACAGTCCTGGTGATCCTCTCGGGTCTTGCCGGTGTCTTCCTCGGCCGCAAGTTCCACGGCCCACTCACTAACAAGAAGCAGGGCTACCGACCGTTGCAATAAGTGTAGGATGCCAACTTGTGTAGCCATCTTTCGTCCACCGAAAAGTCGAACTTAATCGAGATTTCAGAATGATTGTACTGACGCACTTCTGGTACCAATTCTACGGTACATTCGAGAGCTTTCTATCCGTCGCCTCATTATCGAATTTGCGTTCTAGTGGGAAGATGACTCTTGTGACTCTCCACGTATATGACTTGAGCCACGGCATGGCAAGACAGCTATCGCCTGCACTCCTGGGCAAGACCATCGATGGTGTGTGGCATACGGGGGTGCTGGCGTTCGGTAAGGAATACTTCTTTGGCGGTGGTGGCATCCAGGCCATGGCCCCAGAGCTGGTGGTGCAGCGCTACGGTATGCAGCCTTTGCGTACTATTCCGTTGGGTGAGACGAGTCTGTCGCAGCAGCAATTTGAGCAATTCTTGCGGGAGAATAGTGCTCGCTTCACGGACGCCACGTATGATCTACTGCGTCACAACTGCAACAATTTCTCGGATGAAGTGGCCAAGTTCCTGGTCGGTTCAGGTATCCCGCAGTACATTCTAGACCTGCCAAACGAGGCGCTTAATTCACCGTTTGGGTACGTTAAAGTTGCTTTATTTGGCTGAGTAACGGTGCTTACCGTTGTGTTGTGATGTCGTAGCGCGATGCTGAGACCCATGCTGGAGAACATGAACAACCAGATGCACGCGGCGCCAGGCGATCAGCTCTTCTCTATTCCTTTCAATGACCCGTCGCGAGCAAATCTCGCTGTGCCTGCAGCAACAGCTTCTACGTCGAGTAATTCGTCAGTGAATTTGGCTTCTCGCCGTTTTAAAATCTCCGGAACGCCAGCTCTTCACTTAGACAAACTACTGCAGCGCATCAAGTCGATTAATAATGAGAAGCTGGTGAGTGAAGACGAGATCTCTGCGCTGGACGCATTGTCGGCACATGTTGCAGGAGATGTCCAGGAAATTGACACGATCAAAACCCTGGCGTGGTGGAAGATTGCTAGCAAATTGCTCTCTCAAGGACATGAATCAGCGTTCTTCTTCCCAGCACTAGGTTTGACCCGCGTGCTGTTGCTTCAACCGGGTAATGCATCAGAAGCTTTGACAGAGAGGAAGGCGTGCTTTGAGGTGGTTGTGCATGCCACGGAAGCTGAGCCTTCGCCGTTGACGTCTGCTCAGAAGACTCTTGTCCTCGCTGTACTACTGAATGCCTTCGCCAACCCTGGATTCAGTGACATGGCACTTTCTGGCTCTACACGTTTCCTGCCATTCGTTTTCGCTACGATTGCGGACCCGTCCACCAGCCAAGAAGCTCGAGTGCTGAGTGCTCATATCATCAGCAACTGCTGCTTGGCGATGGAAATCGGAGAAGAAGTGGTGGTCACCACCATCGTCTGCGGCGCTGTTGAGACGCTCGATCGAATCTCACGGCTTCAACCGTCTGCTCGTTCATCTACCGTGCATCAGCAAACTATCGAGGGCATTATCGTTGGTCTCGGTCGCTTGTTGCACAACTTCGAAGCTGCTCGCAGCCTGTCGGTGGAATTGGGACTTGCAGAGGTTATCAGTCGCTTGAACGTAACACCAGGTCTCAACGACATTCAACCTCTGCTCTCGGAAGTAGTGGCATTGATCTAGAACGTTCAGAATACATTCGTAGTTGAATTGTACTACCCGCTCTACCTCTGCCTCCCTCAAGCTTCATACGGGACGCATATCCTACAAGCACCCGTAGAAGACTTGCAAATCACCTCACTCTCGTATCAAAGCTCCCCTAGTGAAAAGCTCATCATGCAAGTTGTAAAGCAGGTCAAGTCCTTCGGGGGCGTCATCACGCAGTACTCGCATGAGAGTGCCACGACCAAGTGCACCATGAAGTTCAGCATCTTCCTGCCGCCTAATGCCAATGACAGTCACAAGGTGCCTGTGCTCTTCTACCTGGCGGGACTCACGTGCAACGATGAACTACTATTCGTGAAGGCCCCCGAAGCGCAGAAAGTGGCTGCTAGTCGCGGTATCGCCATCGTCACTACCGACACGAGTCCACGTGGTGTGAGCATCCCTGGGGATGAGGACAATTGGGACTTTGGCACTAGCGCCGGATTCTACGTCGACGCTACGGAGCCCAAATGGGACGAGCACTACCGGATGTACTCGTACGTGACCAAGGAGCTACCGGCGCTCATCACGGCCAATTTCCCCGTGTTGGAGGACAAGCAATCTATCATGGGACACTCGATGGGCGGACATGGCGCCCTTGTACTCGGAATTCGCAACCCCGTACGAACTGTTGTTAAATTGAATGACGTGCTTGGTACTGATTGAGTTTATTGTTGATGCAGACCCAGTACAAGTCCATTTCAGCATTTGCGCCCATTTCGCACCCGAGTCAATGTCCGTGGGGAATTAAGGCCTTCACGGGTTACTTGGGTGTGGACCAGGAGACCTGGAAGGAATATGACGCGACCCAGCTGATCCTTAGCCAAGGACCCATTACTCAATCCATTCTGATCGATCAAGGTCGCGAGGACAACTTCTTGCACGACAAACAGCTTCTGCCGGAAGCTTTCGAAGCGGCGTGTAACTCGGTGGGCCAGAAGGTGACGCTCCGCATGCAGGTAAACACACTTCCTTATGACATATTTTAGTTATGGTGGACTTACAAACTTGTTGGGTTTTGGTAGGATGGATACGACCACAGCTACTATTTCATCGGTTCATTCGTGGAGGATCACGTCAACCACCACGCTGATGCTCTGCTTCAGTAAAATCTGAACATGTCGAGTCGAACTAAGAAATCTCAGTCGAAAGATGTCACGCAAGAAAACATGCCAAGGCAACCTGAAATATGAAACTTCATCATTTTGCTGGTTATTGATTAGAATTCTACTACTTCTTCTACGTTAAAGGAAAGGTGGTTCATCGCTCTTTCATGTTTGCAATGGCTCTTGTTGAAGAGAGCCGAGACCATTGAAATTTGACGACGAAGACATCGTGATGTCGGGTGATGAAGACGAGATCGGCATGCAAGGAGCAGAGCAGTACGGCCCAGTGAAAGAGAACTCGACTGGTTCTTGACTTTGTGTTGATGCCGATACACCTAGGAAAGGTGCTGTGTGTGGAGGTGCAGGAAGAGTTCCTTGTAGACGAATGCGGCAGGACTGATCGAAGGTAACATCTCCAAAGACATATCGGTATTCGCAGAACTCTGGGAACTCGCAGTGAGCGTGGCGGTAGTTCCAGTAGCAGTCGCCATCGATGACCGGTGGACGAGATGACTGTAGTATCATTACAGCATTCCGGCATGTTAGTTAAGTGCTTAGATTCAGAAATAAGCACGTGACTAACCTTGTCCGAGTTCGTTTTGCCATTGAATATGTGGCGCAACTCTGCGCGTAGCTCGCGAAGAAATGCTGGATTGGAGAGAATGTCACGGTGACCCACTCCATCGATTTCCCACACACCAGTCTGTAATGTAGCAAACAAAACTCAACGTTAGTGCATCGAAGCGATAACTTGCGAATGTTTTTGCGCATTGTGCGCACCGAGTGAGTAGCTCCGTCCACTTCTTTCGAGCTCTCGAAAAAAGTGATTCTGTCGCGGTTAAACGGTCCGAAGAGCCCTGCGAAGAAGCCCGCCGTACGGCCGCCATTGATTTCAGTGTCTGCTTCACAAATCGGTTGCTTGCCATTCAACAGAGAATATTCTGCGTGATGACTGCTCCCGTGTCGTACAGCACGCACCCGCGTGATGTTCTCAGCTGAAAAGTAAACGGACTGTGGGGTCTGAGTAACACGCACAGATGAGCCTTTAGAGCCCAGCCACGTGTGTGCCCATGAGAGCGAATGGTAAGGAACAGTGCCATCTCCCGTTTTACTGCAGGTCGGGTCCTGGCCTTCTTCATTCATGTATTGCACTTGGAACCAATGTCCTGGCATTTCTGCGTTTTCGTACTCGTAAAAGGTCTTGGTCTGTTCATATCACGCAAAGATCAGCGTTTGCTTAAGGATAAACAAAATTGTGATGCTACACGTACCGGAACGTTGACACCGTAGACGCTGTAGACCGAAGCAATGGGAGGACGCTCCCAGGGCTTAAAGAAATCGAGGACGGGGTCTTCAACGTAGAATTTTCGACGCAGTGTCTCCAATTTGGCAAAGATCGGATCATGGCCGGACATATCACGGAAGAGTTGACCTGAGGCAATGTCAGCACTGGTGTAATTGCGTTGCACCACCTGATCGTCTCCTGGAATTAGCCCCTGCTGGGAGCGCACAGTAATGAGAACCTCATCATCTTTTGCCGAATCCAAACCGGAAGGTATCGGCATAAAGCTCAAGATGGAGCCTACAAGCATGAACATACTGACGGGGTGAGACACCTTGCCACCAAAAAGGCTTTGCAAATAACTTACCGAAAGAAACGACGAGTTTACGCATATCGCTTTGAGTAAGTGGCAGTCCCTCAGTAATACCCGACGAGATTAGCTCAAGTGATTCAGCACTACCAAGCAGCGGCGAGCCAACAGCAAAGTAAGCTGAGATGTGAGCATCAATCCACTTCTGCCAATTGTTCCGCCCCACTTCCTCCTTCAGCCATTCAAGGAAGTAGCGAAAGACACCATTGCCCATTGAGTGCGCGATCACAACAAGCCCGCCTCTGTTGCCGTCCAACTCCACCGTATACTCAACTGCAACGACGAATATTAGCAACACCCTTCAACTCTAAACCAGCAACCATCACGTACTCTTCTTTTTGAGCGAATAGAAGTACTTGTCGCGCTCCTGCAGTTTGCTGGGCGGCAATCTCCAGTCGTATGAAGCAACAATCAATTGGCCCGGATCCAATTCAAAGTGGTCGACTAAGTCATGAATAATACTGCGCCACACCGTCGACAACGGGCCAGTGACTATACCGGGATCCAGCTCGGATACAGCTTCAAGACCTTGTGCAGCTCTGTATTGAACAAACAGCAAAAAATCGTCAATTCACTCCTTCGTTGAATCACTGAACAGTATCCCACTCACCGCAGCTTGCACTCGACTTCTTCTTGCGTAGTGATATCCAACTTCATGCAGCGGATCCAGCAGTCCCCTTGCGCCAACACACGCGCCACGTCGAGCCACAATCTGTCGCCAAAGTTGATATCTCGATACAAATTCTTGCGGAATCCAGTCTCACAGCGACTATGGCTCCAGGACTGAAGCTGCGACGACGCAAAGCCCGGCATGAGCAGCACAGGTCGCGTCCGCATCGCGCCTTCCTTCGCTGCCACAGTTGCAGCAAGCAGCACCAGCGTCAGCAGCAGCGCCATGTTTAATGTGGTGAGCAATTGATCAAGTGTGTGCCAATCGTCGCAGCCGCCTTTCGACCAGTTTCATCGCGCACTTCGAGCTGATTCGTACGACGGAGGTGATTACGACAGTGAACGCCATGATTACTTGACTTTACCGACATAGAACTATTTTTAGATGAATTTAGTCTCTGCTAAAAATAGATACATGTCAGTAAACGGAGGTGTATGCAGTGCATAAACAATTGATCACGCCTACGCACGGGCAGTTTCAGTGCAGGTGCAACAAGGGCAACATGTTATCAAGTGACGTCGCTTTTTTGAGATAATGATGCTGGCTCAGAATAACTAGAACGAGGCATTGACGTTGCATTGATCAGCAGTGCCATGGCAAGCGCCTTCTACTGGGAATGCGAGGTGTTCCGAGTGGCGGTGGCTCCGTGGTGCAGCGAGCCCAAGCTGCAGCAGGTCGTGAGTGCTCGGGTTGCAGTGGCAGAGCAGCGAACGCCGGGATTTGCACTGCGCTTCGACTTGGAACTGCTCGAGAACAAGGCAGAGATGCAGGGTGCGACGCCTTCAGGGCACCTGATGCGACTCGTGAACCAACGGCAGATGCTGCGGGCCTTTGAATTTGCGTTCGTTGGTGCAGAGGCGAAGAACCGACAACCACCTGGAGGAGACGGACGTGATGAATTATTGGATATGCGAGTGAAAAAATGGCTGGCAGGTGCTGGGCAGGTGCCACCACCGTCGAAAGTGGAGCTGGCGAGATGGCTGCTGGCTTGGATGCTTGTCACTCCAAGTGACACACAGACAGACGAGTGGATCGTCCTCATGTGCGGTGAAAAGGGCGCCGAGATTGTTGTGGAAGACTGCAAAGACTTCAATTGCCATGAGGCAGGCGACTCGAGTGATCCGGTCGATGATGACGGAGAGAATGAAGACCATTGTGATTATGACAGGTGTGAAGACACGGCCGATGACGATTTTCCGCCGCCTTACGAGGTAGTTGGTGATTGTGAGTCGGAGTTTTCAGCGGAGAAGGATGAACGAGGTGTTGATCGACTACCGAAAACTAAG
Organism: Phytophthora litchii; assembly: GCA_002812785.1. Taxonomy (NCBI): domain Eukaryota; phylum Oomycota; class Peronosporomycetes; order Peronosporales; family Peronosporaceae; genus Phytophthora; species Phytophthora litchii. The sequence goes on along the minus strand of PCFV01000200.1, from coordinate 14,094 downwards.
CGATCCAAGAATCAATCAGAAATAAATCGCTCAAAACCTAGGTTTGTGATCCGAAGTAGCAGTAGTCGGAGTATAACAAGTGTCTCGGGATCGTCGGAGCAAAAGGAGAAGACCGAGCTTAAAGCTACAATTGTACGGCTGAATCCACGACTTGATTCGTTGGATATATCCAAACTTGAGGAATCATCAAACGAGTGGTCTGAATCTCGACGACATTTTCAAAAAAGGCTTCAAGCATCAAGACGTGACATACAAATTGCTAAGCAACAGCACCAGAAAACTGAAAAACTTGCACAATTGCGGCACTCACAACTACTAAAAGAATCGGCTCAGATATTGCAGGAGAACGAGAAAAAGCGGCGTGATGCACAAGCGGTTCGACAGTTAATTGCAGATACTTTAGAATACCGTGATGAATTGTTCACAATCGAGTCTCGCACGAAGCAAGCATCTATCGCTGCCCATCGTGACCAGGAGCGAGTTAAACGTCAAACTCGTGTTGTACTAGGCCACACGGAGAGAACTTCACGTTACTTTGGACCACCTTCGAGAAAGGAGAGGGACCTCTTATTTGGAGAGATATACACACGAGGTAAAAATGCTGTGTATGATCTACACGGACGTCGCCACCATTTAGAGGAAGCTGACCAGATTGCGAAAGATACTTCATTAGAAAGCGCCTTGCGTAAAATTCGACGACTGCTTTTGTCCTCTGCGGAAAGTGTCGAGATTTTCCGTCAGTATGATCTCGATCGTAGTGGGACACTGAGCTACATCGAGTTCCAGCGCATGTTGCGCGAAAATGGTACTGGAGATACTGCTGAGCTGACACGAGATCAGAGCATCGCGTTTTTTAAACACTTTGATGCGGACGGCAGTGGTGAGATAGAATATGCAGAACTACTTTGGGGCTTTTTTAATTGGGAAGCGTTCCTCAAACGATGGTATGAACAAAAGAGTGCAACCTCAGCACCAATCGACCGCAAAGCAAAGCAATTGTTTAAAAAATACGATCCAACTGACCGGGGTATGGTTCCTCTCAAAGAGTTCCAGATTGTCATGGACCACCTCGGCGTCACCCTTAGTGATGTCGATGCCAAATTACTAGCCGTCAAATTTGATGCCGGTAAGGACGATTATGTTGACTACCGCACGTTTTTGAAGAGTGTGAATCTGTTTGAGTCTCAAGATGCAGCTGCAGACAACGAGCGCCATCCTGCAGCACAATCAGACTTGAATCCTGATGCAGCTTCATCTGGTATGGAGCGTATTTGGATGGAACTGCAAGCACTATCAACCACACAAGCAAAACTTCATCACCTGCTTCAAAGATGACTGTTCTACCGTTAGCTTCATGTTGGCAAGCACAACATATATGTACATCATGCCAGACGTTATAGACTGGGATTCACAAATTGTGAACGAGGCGATGGGAACCTTGGATTCACTTCAAGCAGCACATCAGGTTGGTAGAGGGGACGGGGACGAGCTGCGTGCAATACATTAGGGTGATACCCCACGGTGATACACGCAACAAGTTGTGGTCTCAAACACCTATCTCTATATGATGCTAAGAACTGTCTATCTGCTGTATTTCTTGTTGTGTTTACCGCTTTATGAAGCAAGCTACACTAAAGCGGCTGTAGTGATTCGAGTGGCCACCGCGGCTGATAGCGTGCAGGTTCTGGGTCACTACGCATGCCCTTTGCATATCGTTCTAGCCCTGCCCAAGCAATCATGACGCCATTGTCGGTGCAGAATTTAGCCAGAGGGAATACTGTTGTCACCCCTTCTTCCTCTGCTGCTGCTTGCATGCGACCACGAAGATACTGGTTTGATGCTACACCACCGCATACAACCTATGGAGCGAGCAACCATAACAATGGTTAGTGCTCGAACAGAACAATTTGTACATTGATAATTTACGTACAAGAGTGGAGATGTTGTCGCCCAATCGATCTTTGCTCCATTGGCATGCCCGTCGTGTTCGAGTCACTAACTGGTCTACTGCTTTCCGCTGATAGGAACACCACAAATGATGAAAATCAGTTAAAGTATCATTCAAATGATCATGCATTATACGAACCTGGAAAGAAGCGCATAGGTCCTCCTTTGTCTTCTTGTCTAAGTCATCAAACTATTGAGAAACAGTCAGCAGGTTACTTTAATAACTAGCACGTCAATCACGGCAATGTTATAACAGCAGCTCGTTACCTTCCTGACTTCTCGTAGCATGGCCGTCTTGATTCCAGAGTAAGAAAAGTCGCAATCCTAAGCATAGTAGCAGTTCACGTCATGTCAGCGCTCATATATAATATTCAAAAGTGGAATCACCTTTCGATGTTTCATCGGCTCTGTGAACGGAAAGGCACGATCGTTGCCGCACGCAGCCATGTCTTCAATCAATTTGCCACCATGGACGCCTTTTCCACCGGATTCAGTAATATTTAGCATCCGAGCCACCTTATCGTAGGCTTCTCCAATAGAGTCGTCGAGTGTGTTTCCTAACAGTTCGTAGTCCCCCAGACCCTTTGCTAAGACAAGGCAGCAGTGACCTCCAGACACAAGCAGAACGACGAATGGGAATTCCGGTCGTGGCACGTCCAGCTAAGATATACAATAAAATAAAATGCACATTAGTACAAGGCATTGCACTTGCCAACGGGCATCAACGTACTTGTGGTAGTCGCGACACGAGAACGTGAGCCTGTCATCACGCAGAATTTTGTGAGAGTCCACACAGCACATTTATTTAGTTCAATTTTCACAAGTATTTATTTGTTCAATCCGTGGCGTACCTCCAAGTGGTTTATCTGCAAGAACGCAATGTCCGGATTGTCCAGACAAATTTGCCGTGCCGTCCGCAGTCCCACATCCAGACACGGAGCAAGCCCTGGACCAGAAGTCACCGCCACTGCCGACAACTGCTGCACGCTCTCCAATCCACTACCAATGCAAAACCACAAATAAGTACCAATCATCACTATAACTCGAATTATCATCCATGCTCGTCACCTCTGTTCGATGGCCGCGTTGATCACATGCGGCAGGTTGTCAGCGTGCGCTCTCGCCGCTAACGCCGGTACAATCCCTACAGCAACCATCAGAAATATTGCAAGTTGCAGTACTAACAATTACCAAACCTTTCCACTTGGCATTGAGTTCCCATTGCGACGAGATGACGTTGCCAAGTACACGTCCATCCTGATCTAACACTGCTGCCGCCGTATCATCGCAACTACAACATCCAGTTGCATCTCAGCAACATATTCTACTATTACACACTCTCTAGTTATTGTAGCAGTAATACCTCGTCTCAATACCCAGTATATACGACGCATGGCGCGTTCGTAGCCGCAACTGTGGCGTCCATCGCCGCATTCCCAGCCTCAGCATTATTTTGCAAGATGTGCACCACTCCAATTACAATGCCCTACTTCATGTAGGCCACATCACATTGGGTTTTTCTTTTTCGAGGTTTTTCTCTGTCCGGTATTGTTAGACGCGTAGTCAGCAAGGGGGCACCAAGGGACGATGGCGGTGACGGGGGAACAGGATGTGGCCAACATGGCGCGGCAGATCGCGCAGGTGACGCAGCGTGACGGCTGGAAGAGCGACAAGAGCGTGGTGCCGGACATGCAGCGGCTACTGGGGAAGCTCACGACGCTCAAGGTGGACAAAGACCTGCTCCAAAAGACCAAGATCGGAGCGGCGGTCAATAAACTAAAGAAACACGACGACGAGATCGTACGTGGCTACAGTCAAAGTCTCACGAAGAAGTGGAAGAATGAGGTGGGCATTGCCAACTCGATTCCCTCCAGCAGTCGACGAATTCCCAGTCCGTCGCCACCAAAACAAGGTAGAATTCGACGAAGAAGTTTACAGAAAAGTAGTATTGATGTGGTGTTGATTCTACTTGTGTAGATTCAGGAGATCAAAAGAGGTTGGAGAGTGCCAGGAAGAGGTTGCAAGAAGGATATGCCAGTGAGAAAGCCAAGAGAGACTCGCGGACAGTGCAAGTACTCAGTGGACCTATTGCCAAGGGACGGAGAGGCACGACGGTGTCTACTACCCCATCCAGGAGCTCTATTGGCAGAACACAATTGGCACAACGGCGTCCATTGTCCAGTGCCAATCACAGAGCGGCGTCGGCCCCACCTGTTGCTCGTCGAGTGCTGCCAGCGTCGAGAGTGCAGCCACAAGCGAGACGACCTGCTACTTCTCTTGCCAACATGTAAGGCGTCAGTTCTATGGCTGATGCGGCGGTTTGGTCTAATAGGTGTCGTCGTTTTAGGTCAGCGGAGGAGAGACACCGTCAACGCCAGCTTAAATACAGAGCGCTGTCTGGACAAAGCGGCAGTGATAGTGGGCATAGAGAGCCTGAACGTGCTCGGAGTAGTAGTAACACACAGGCAAATGGACGATCACGTCCTGGATCACGACCATCCAGTGCCTCGTCATCGAGAGGGGGATCGGCACCTAGGGATCTTCCTCCTGCAGTGGATGCACGGAAAGCAATGTTGGATAAGATGTACCCTCGTGTGTGTGGGGTTGGTGCTGCCTCGACTGGAAGTAACTCGTCTGGTGGGCCCAAGAAGAAAACAAGTGCTGCGAGGAGGAAAGAGGTGAATTACACAGAGGGACAGCGTGAGGTGCTATCGTGGCTGAAGGGGTTGAGCGTGGACATGAGTGAGTACGCTCCAGCCTTCTTTGAAAATGGTTTCGACTCGGTAAAGCTCCTCAGCACTATCGAAAAGTCGGACTTGCCGTCGCTGGTGCCTAAGAAGGGTCACCACCGTTTAATCCAGCAGGCTCTGGACGACTTGCGGCATAAGCACTCGACGTCTGCATCTTCACAGCGGCGCGATCGCTACCAGAAAGAGTCGCGCATGCGGCGTAATGATCCATTCGAGGACGAAGACTCGGACGATAGCTTCGTCGTGAGCGACGACGGCGAGTACCGCCCCGGTCACATTGCAGCTATGTTCCGCAAGAACCGAAAGCGGCGATACTCGATCGACTCGGACGATTCAATCAACATGGAAGCATCATTCGACGAGATCCAGAAGGAAGAGAAGCGCAGGTACGCTCTAATCATTGCTCTAACCTGCATTATTCGTCACTGATGTTATTCCCCGACACACTCTACTTTTCCTCATTTTTGCAGTGCTCTGTATGGTGAGTACGAAGACTTCCGAGAGGACATGCGCAATAAGAAGATGCTAAAGAAGAAGAAAAAGTGAGCAGTGCATCCTTCCCTACTCCAGCCCAAACGATCACTGCTCGGCCCCACGAAAAGTAAATCTGCAAGATAGGTAAAAGGAACGCCGAACTGGATCCGTTGCAGACTCGGACAATACACAACGTCAATGGCATCAAACACCAATGCTAGAAACAGTTAGAGCTCACTAGTTCCCTACGTCTACACATCTCAGTCGCGAAATCGTGTTTTTACCCCAATTCGTCAATTGAAGGCCAAAATGCTCAAGATCTGCTCCAAGCTCTCCTCCCTGCGCACTGGACGCAAGACGCTGCAGCTACTAGCTCTACCCACCAGCAAGAACGCACGTCCTCGTCCCGTGAATATCCCTACCAAGAACGAGCGTCATGCAGCCTTGGCGCTGTCCGCCGTGGCGCTCACATCTTTGGCCGTGAGCTATTCAACGTCCTCCGAGGCCAAGAAGATCGACGAACCCCGCTATCTTTCAAGCCCGGAGGAGTTCCTATACCCGGCCATCCATCCCTTTAATACAGGCACTATCAAGGTCTCTTCTGTCCATGAACTGTACTATGAGGAGTGTGGGAACCCGTACGGGAAGCCTGTCATCATGGTGCACGGTGGACCTGGTGCTGGTTGTTCCGAGAACATGAGACGCTATCACGACCCGCGGGTCTACCGCATCATTCTAGTGGATCAACGTGGATCAGGTGGTAGTAAACCTCATGCGTCACTAGAAGACAACACGACGTGGCATTTGGTTGAAGACATGGAGAAGCTCAGACGCCACTTGGGCATCAACAAGTGGCAGGTCTTTGGTGGTTCTTGGGGCAGCACATTGTCTATTGCTTATGCTATCACGCACCCGACAAAGGTGACGGAATTGGTGCTGCGTGGCATCTTTCAGCTGCGCAAACAGGAGATCGATTTCTACTATCAACATGGATCCAACTTCATCTACCCTGATCGCTGGGAAGCGTACCGTGACGCTATCCCCGAGGAAGAACGTGGGGATTTTCTGATGGCGTACCATAAGCGACTTACGAGTGATGACCCGAAAGTCCGCATCCCGGCAGCTCTGGCTTGGACGACGTGGGAGAAAACTACCAGCAACTTGATACCTCCGGTAAGTTTTGCGTTGGGGTTGTGAATAGTGGAGTGATTGCTAATTGCTTTTGTTGCTGTAGCTGGATGCTGCCGACAAGTCGATGGACGAAGAAAAGTTCGCGGAGGCGTTCGCGCGTATTGAAAACCACTACTTCGTTAACAAGGGCTTCTTCCCTACCGACGAGTTTTTAAACGAGAACGCCTACAAGATCCGGCACATTCCTACAGTGATTGTTCAGGGAAGGTATGACAAAGTGGAATATGAAGAATTGAGTGGTTATCTTGGTTACGGCATTGACAACATGAATTGCGTATTCTTACAGATATGACGTTGTCTGTCCGATGAAAACTGCCTGGGACTTCCACAAGGCCTTCCCGGAAGCTGACTTCCGTGTGGTCCAGACTGCCGGTCACTCAGCAATGGAACCCGGAATTGCGAAGGAGTTGGTCGAAGCCACCAACCAATTCAAGAACTTGTAGGGTCCTCTTGTCAACACGTTGTGCTGCTCAGGATGTGATGGTGGGAAGATACAGATTCGAGTGTACACATCCACCCTGTCAATACAGCGTTATCACCTGACCTGTTAGCGATGTCATTCATCAGTGATGTCAACACTCTGTAGACTGTCAGCCAATGCAAAAGGTAACATCTTTATTTTGTTAAATACGGTCTATGACCTCTTTGTTAGTCTGCCTGGACAGCGGTAGGCTGAGGCTCATCAGTGCGTACCCGCTTCACCGCAGCACCATCAAGGTCAGGTCCACGCTTTCCAGTCGATCCAACCTTGCCCTTCTTGTAGCCGCCATGTTTCGCACAGAGGCCTGATGTACCGCGAGCACCTGTATTGCATCCGTCCACTGTGCAGCGGTAGCCACCTCCGTGAAATAGGCACATGCTACTGCTGCCCTGTGCACCCTTCGGACAGTTAGGTGCAGCGCAACGCTTGCCACCACCGTGCTTCTGGCACAAGCCGGACTTTCCTCGGGCACCCTTAGTACATCCCGGAGTAGTACACGGCCGAAACACGTTCTTCGCGCGCGGTTTCTTTGCTCCTGGACGACGCGGGGTACTTGCACTCGATCTTACAGCTCCACCTTGCGGAGTGATGAGACCGTTGTGAATACCAGCAGCACCGTTCGTGGGGGTAGTGATAGAAATCGACCCTAGAGCAGAGGAAAATATCTGCATATTCTGGTTGCCCAGTGGTGCTTCGCCACTATCAACAAAGAGACCAGGGTACGGAGCGCTTGCTTGGTGTTCTACCGGCGATAGCATACTACCAAACGTGACAGGGGCGGTTGGACTGCCATCCGAATAACCCATCGGCATGTTAGCAGGATTATATCCAGCCGGTGCAGTCAAACACTGTCCATCCATAGGACGACCATTGCCCAGCGTAGATGATGTACGACTTGGCAAGTAATGTGTGAGCGTGTCGGCGACAGATTCCAGAGGTTGCAGTGGCTGGATTTGATATCCAGGAGCTGTATCAGAAATTGACGGCGTGGGGTCAGCTACACTGTCTAGAGACGACGTGCTGTCAGTTGATGCAAGAGCAGCAGTCGTCACGTCAAGAGTGTGCTGGATCGAAGAAAGCAACATCGCGTCTGACAGCGAAGCCGAGATGTTAGATGCACTAGAAGTCGAACCAGCTGACGGTGACACCTGATCACCTTCCAAACTACCTGTGGCAAATTGCTTGCTACTTAAACTGCTCGTGATTACCGTAGTTGGCCGTTGATCCCTAGACGGCGACACTGGCACTCTTGAAATTGGTGGTGAAGGACGAAAAATTTCATGATTCTGGAACAATTTTTCCGACACTGGAATCTCTGCGAACTCCGTTTGGCGAGGCATGGTCCCCATAAAGGCACTCGTTTTTCCTCTTTGCTGTTTCCCGTTGCTCGTAGATGATGACGAACTTCCGGGTGGAAGAGGCAAACGTCCCCTGGGTCCATCTTTATCCTGTTTCCCAACATTCGGCAGTCGTTCTGTCGGATCGAGTCTAAAATTCCCAGGTAACAATTGATCTTCACCAAGAAAAATACTCAACGGATTCAGCATCGGTCGATAGTTGGGCACATTGTCCGTCACTCTTGGGATACAGAACGGGTCCGACCTCAACACAATTGCAGGTGACTCTTCTTTCAACTTGTCATTGGTGAACAAGTAGTGCATGTCTGCCACATTCTTCGTGTTGTAGACCACCTCCGGGTCAGGCATATAGACGCCTGCACGCATCTTTTCCACGAGTTCCGGTGGCATCTCCGTCTTTTCTTCGTCCTCAACTGTAGTAACCTCAATCGACTCTTGTTCTGAGTTGCTCGTAGCTGGTGTCTCATCGCTGCTCTCGTCTGAAGAACTATCTGTGACTTCGTGGACTTTACGCTCTTCCTGTTGCTGTTCCTTGCCGCCTGCGCTGTCAGCTTGCGGAGCGGAGACTGCCATGGTTGGAGGTTACTTGAGGTTGCGGACTTGAGGCGGCGCAAAGGCCTGTGGGCATCACTCCACGTCGATTGTGAGAGCCACTCGCCACCAGAGACTCGGACGAGAAGCTTTCTCTTGGCCGAAGCGGGGATGAGCCAGTTTGTGGACACCTGTGGAAATCGATTTAGTATGCACATGAGAAAGGTATGATGGTAAAGAGTCACAGTTCTTTGGGATTAGATAGAGATAGTAAGTATGGAGGAATGCAGGAATATCTGGTATAAGGAGAGAAGGTTATGGTCGATCTGGTCCTGGTCTCCTACGAGGAGCTGCTGCCTGATGAAGCACTGTTGGCCTCCGCGTCTCGGTCGTCACGATGCAGCAGCAACGTGACTCGCACTACGTGGCATTGTTTGACGTAAATGTGCAAATGGACCCATCGCGTTTAACACCGGGAAGGCATCACGGTTCCAAGTGGTAATACTATTAATTTAATAACATCCTAGCAGTTGAAGGCAACTCGAGTAGACAAGATACAATCCCATTGTCTCCATATGCGCTGATCGTTGATCGTTGATCTACGCGGTGCGCGTCACGGTCAATATTTTCTGTCGTCCAGCAGGAACTTGATAATTCCAACAGAGAGTTGCATTGAATATCGAGATCCTGCATGAACAACTCCGAGTAACGCAGTAGTGTCACTACTAGTGGTAAAACCAAAGGACATTGAAATTGTAAAGTCTCAAACGGGATGATGGTTCTATGCTTTCACGTTTATTGGCTTAGGTTTACATTTAAGATCACCGTTTACCAAGCCGGCTTGACAGTACCAACTGATGCCGTGTCGCCAAAACTACTGGGGGCACTTTTCGCTTTTGCCACGATAGTGGCGGTGTCGTTGGAGGCAGCCACAGCCACAGCGCCAATCTTGGCACAGTCGATGTACACTTGCCACTCCATCAGTGTTGACGGCCAATACATCGTGAGGCGGTTCTTGTTCTGGCACTTGGACTTGTCGTACGGGAATTTGCCGTCAGAGTACGTCACGCGGCAGTTTTCCGTGAACGGCAACACAACGACTTCGTCACACCAGATCTCGCACGGACCATCGTGGATCATTTGGCCGCCGTACCATTCGACCTTATCCGGCAGGGCCTGTACGGGACTGCTCTTGGGGTCAGTGAATCCACATTCGGCAGTTTTAGGCATGTTAAAGCGACCGTGGCTCATGTCCTGGGTCGCGTACATGAAATGTCGGAGCGATTTGTACTCGGACGTTTTCAAGGCCTTGGAAACTGCGGCGGCGTTCTTGGAGTAGTCTGGATAATTCGTAAACTTGTCACCGGGTTGAGGTGTGAGCGAGTTCATTGGGATGTCGGATTGGAAGTTACCACCGTATCCTGTGCCTGTAAGCGTCAGAGCGGGTTTCGACAGCGTACCGTGACCGTTAACACCGGAAGTAGCTAAGGTCGAAAGAGCAGCGAAGGTGAGGATAGTTTTCGCAGTGATCATGGGACTTGGAGGCTGATACAAGGCGAATTCGAAAATGATCAAACAAAAGACTAGAGGGTGCTGCTAGGTTGGAGTTCTTGTCGTCAAGGCGTTGTGGGGGTCATGAGTCAGCATCCACGAAATGCTTGTTCCATGATTACTGTTGTCGATTACTGTACGCTTATGCAACGGATTTGGCTTTTCAGATCGTCTGATGATTTCTCCTTTACAGAGATCATACTGTATTTTACATCAACGATTCCCGTCGTGAATGAAAATGGTAGGCTATTCTATTATAGGGCTCGTTTAATATGTAATGAACTTAATTGAGAATCGAATCCAGAGGTATCATAACCTGCATCGTACATACAGCACGCGTTTAGCGACAACGCAGGTTTTCTACCGACGTAAACAAACAGATGTACGCCGCATACGGATGGACTCTTCCTCGCCAACGTACGGCAATACGTCTGTTAAAGCAATGACAGGATTTCTCTCAGTCTCAGCGTCTAGATCTGTAGTGAGTCTTCTTCTTATTCGTTTCCGTTCGTCACAATGTAAAAACAGTCTTCTTGAGACTGTCCAAGAGCCAGAGCTCCTTTGACACCCCACTTCAACTTGCAGTCAATTCAAACTGGGCAGAACGGCGGAAATTTGGAGGAGACAACTCGCCCGTGTTGTGCATGAACGGGGTTTAACCCTAATGATTACTGTCTAGAAAGGTATTAATCATCTATCGAAAACATTCTCAGACTGGCAGGCAAACTACGCCTGAGAGAATTCATAGCTACTTCGAGGTATGCATCTAGTCGTTCACAGAGCCAAGAGACTTCGTCGGATTGACGGTACGCGATTAATAACACTCGAGTCTGGGGCGAGTTTTCCTTCACATTACCTAGCCAACGTGCCAAACACTTTAATTGTCGAAGTGCGTGCCACGGTCCTCTCAATCGGCTGGCATTGGTTGGAAGAGATTGCTCTCACTAGGTCAATGAAGCACACGATGATGGTAGCACCGCTGCAACACAACTATGTGTCCAAGCAAAAGCGCTCCGTTTAACCTACTGTAGATATCCTGTAGATGATTCCCAAAACTGTTTTGTGATTCAGAATGTGCCCATTCAAATAGGATAAGTTCACTACCAATAGGGTATTAGGGACCCGGGTAGTTAACCCGGCGTCTGTCCCAAAGAATGTAATACTCTAGCCACTGCTTGCTAGTGCTCGCCAACCATCTGCGCGGCACGGTTAGCATTAGCGTTTTGGTTCTTCCGGCAATCGATGCTCCTCGAATCCGCAGCTAGTGTTCTTGTCTTTGAACTCAATGTAAGATCCTAATTTTAATAAAATACCAGTTAATAAAACCACCGTTGTGGCAGAATTACTGGTAGTGGCAGTAGCTGATCTTGCCAAATTCGTCGATGTAAATGTAACCAATAGCTATAAGTGCAGTCGCTCCATCCGACGAAACATGCATGGGACAAAGATCGTCATTGTACTGCGCTCTACACTGAGAAGACTTTGTGTCACCATACTTGGACGGCAGCATACCAATATTCGAGAAAAAAATCCTCAGTTCACAGTACGGGAAATGGCACCGTTAGCGATTTGTGTATCTCCCTTGTTGGTACGTTGACAACTTGATAAGTCGATAAGTTGAAACAATTTTGAGTGCATGTAGGGCAGCTCGCTCGAGGTCATGGTTGCATAGTATAGTGCCTTCTAGAGGCGGGCGGCTGCGGCAGTGTGGGCAGTTCCGTCAATTTGCAAAATGGACATTGGGTGAATATGGTAACGCCGCATTCTATCAGCCAAATTCGAGGGGAAAAGCTCCTGCACTATCACCGAAAAACGCGAGAAAACTAATTATCAAGATAGTGCAGGGGACAGGATATGAGCCAGTCGTAGCTGTGCTCAATATCTTAAAAATGAATTGGCGTGTCGTACTCCTCTCTCCTGCTTCCGTTGCCTGCACGCCACATTTTCAGCAAGTACGGTCCGAGTGTATGTGTGCGACTATAACGGCACCGCCCAGCTAGTGAAAGTTCCAGTCGGGACAACTTTGGTGGATGTGGTGAATGCGGCATTTCAAATGCCAGCGTTCACGAAAGGAGGTTTCCTTGGCTTTGTGATGACGTATGGCGCTACAGACGCAACACCACGTGCATCTCGAGAGGAAGCGGAAACCCCATTGCTCGACTCACGCACACAACAGGCAGTGCCTTCAGTCGACCCAGCGAGTACGGTCCGAGTGTATGTGTGCGACTATAACGGCACCGCCCAGCTAGTGAAAGTTCCAGTCGGGACAACTTTGGTGGATGTGGTGAATGCGGCATTTCAAATGCCAGCGTTCACGAAAGGAGGTTTCCTTGGCTTTGTGATGACGTATGGCGCTACAGACGCAACTACATAGTATTCTTCCTGTTAAGGTGCAAACATGTAAAGGCGTGGCCAACGATATGAGGAGCGACCAAGCGATTTGAGACACGGCAAAATGGTTTGTGAGATGGGTACACACGATGCACATCATAGGATTCGCCAAATTGAATTTGACAGCCAATCACATTACACGATCCCAAAGATCTACCAATCAGGTTGTTCAATTCCGGTCACTTCAACAATGGCCCATGCAAGGCACTCGCCTGACACGCGCGTGCCGTGTGCCAATCGTAGAGACCCAGCCGAGCAGACAGCGACGTACAATCACAACAGCACAACAGTGTCCGCCTGCATCAGAACCGCCAGATACTAGTCGCACGCTCTAAGCACGTCATTTTTCCAAGAGAGCATGATAAGCACTCGAGCTCACGATCCTTTCCCAGCAAGTACCAACGCTCACACGTATCCGCTTGAATCAAGTCAGTCATACACAGCTGTGAGGTGACCTTATTCAAATTGATGATTAAATTCTCGACCTCCTCATCGATATCTAATGGTTGTTTCTCACTCCAATCTTCATCGTCGTTGTCTCAATCTCTTCACCGTCTTCAGTGAAAGATGCCACATATGTATGTAACCCGATCTGAGGCCTTCCCTCACAATTTTTTTCTGTTGGGGCTTGCCCACGTTCTGGAGCAGACATTGGCGGGTGATCAACCGCAGAAGCTTAGCTGCTGAACACACTTGGCGCGGCACGACAGCGTCGCTTCCACGGTCGGGGGAAAGTGGTAAGTTGGCTAACGTCCATGTTGGTGTATCAAGCAATTCTATCGAGTTGTGTTCAGATTAGTGATTCAAAACAAAAAAACTGACTTTTCTCGAAAATTCAGCTAAATACGAAAATCAGTCATGACTTTGAGCGTGATTATCTCGACAAGTCTAAATGGCGCATTAGTATCATTGTTTGCCGCTGTTCGTACATTTTCCTGTTCTTTATGGACTGTTCATAGATTTCTCTTTGCTTCTCACTGATTTTCGTTGTTGTGTGCCCTAAGGTTGCAGAATTTTTTCTTGTGGTATCAATGACACCTTTTTCTTCGACGTGGTTAACATGTTTATTAACACATAATAGTCGACATAAATACCACGACAAACTAACTGAGCTGGGGCAAAACATGACAGCAAGGATTACTTAGGGGGTATAGCTGACTCCTTTAGCGGGTGTTATCAGTGAAACACTACAATAACACACGTGTTTTAAATATCTGCAAAGCCAAAATATCTGCAAACGATAATACATTTATCTTTTGATACCAATTCTACCGCGTCGTCAGCTTTTAGCAGTAGTACATCATCAGATGAAGCAGGCTTAACCCAAAAAATTGGAGAGCAACGAGTACTTACCCAGATCGAGTCAGTAGAAAAATGTTAACGCGAAGCACATGTGTTGTAGCTGAAGCTACTGCGTACT
>PCFV01000199.1:0-46149 GCA_002812785.1 Phytophthora litchii | reverse complement strand
CGTAGCGGACACCCCGAACTCTAGTTTGGATGGACAACCAGATCACAATTGAGAAGGGTCACCACCGATGAACCGCCCTCGACAAGAGCATATCGTGGCAGATATTTCGATGGTTGCAACGACAACATCGACCCAAAACGAAAAACGTGCCTTGGCCTGGAGCTCGCCGTGCTTGGTGGAAGCACCACCAAGCACGGCGAGCTCCAGTGCGTCAAGGCAACACAGTGACGTTCGCTCGCGTCATTCCAGCAGCTGATATTGATGGTCGATTGCGTGAAAACTCACAACGTCACACTGGGCAAGTAAACAAGTCGCATCTTGGCGCATGATGTTTCTTCTTGAATTTCGTCTGTTATCTGACTCTTTTCATTAGCTATTAATACTATCATCTCCAAATCCTATTCGCTAAAACTTGTTCAGTCCCACGTAAGCAGTTTACGCTACAGCACTCAACAACTTGCAGCATCAGACATCAGCAGCTTCAGCTTGGCATTTCATCACTTTCAGCTACTTCCTGAGTCGGAATCAACCACGAGTATATCTTCCATCGTGTTGGCAATCGTCTGGCGCTTCTTTTAAGTCCTTAACTGCTGCGTAAAACGATAGTTTTATCGCCCAAGTCCAAGAGAGGCTTTATTATATCTACATCACTTATTTTTTGCCTTTTCGACGCGTTCCAAGCCTCTAAGTCATGAACAGTGATGCCAGTATGCGATCCACTTTAATCCGTTTCGACCTCTTCTTCGCTGGGGCTGATCCGGCCATGCAGAAGCGACTACAGAAGGCTCTGGACGTGATGCGCAGTGCCATCGACATCTTCGGTCTTGAGGGCGTTTGCTTCAGTTTTAACGGGGGAAAAGACTCGACTGTGGTGCTACATTTGCTCCGTATTGTGGTGGCCAAGCGCGTGCTGGAAGAGGCACAACTAGAGCACATTAAGGCTCAACAGGAAGCTGAGGATGGCCCCAAGACTGTTACATCGCCGCGAAACAGTTTTGTCTCGGCTGAATTGCTGCAAGAAAAGGAGTTGGAAGTTCGAGTCAAGGATCAGTTGCAGCGTGTGCCAGTCATGTATTTTGACTCATACGACCAGTTTCCGGAGGTGCGAGAGTTCACAGAGGAATGCACCACGAAGTACGAACTCAGTTGTCACGTGTACAAGTGCTCGTTTGTGGAGGGAGTCAAGGATATCTTGGAGAAGCTCAAGATCAAGGGCATTTACATGGGTGTACGTGGTGGCGATCCGTACACGGAGGACATGGAACACTTCTCCCCTAGCAGCCCTGGATGGCCACCTTTCCTACGTGTGAACCCGATCTTGCAGTGGACTTACGCAGATGTGTGGAGTTTCCTACGTGATTGCCAGCTGGAATACTGCTCGCTGTACGACCACGGGTACACGTCGCTAGGTAACATCTTCGATACAGTGCAGAACCCAGAACTCTGGCGGAAAGGCGAAGACGGCAAGGAGGGCTACTACCTACCCGCTTATGAGCTTAAGGATGGTAGCTCTGAACGCTGCGGGCGACAGAAGAAGGCACACACGACATCAAAGTCTGAGTAAGCTAGACGATTAAGACAGTGATGTGGAAGCTCACCACACTAACGTCTAATAGACCAGAAAAGAATTTAGCATGCAAATCATAGGGCCTTTGTGAACATCTCCAGTAAGCCTGGTTAATAACGTCGGTGTGATCGAGAGCGGGAACGTCTTCTAGGGGCTGGTGATAGAGAAGCCGAACGGTGGCGATGGTGACGGTATCGGCTTGAAGGGCTACCAGGAAACCGGGAGCGACCGCGAGAGTCCGTAGATAGCTGAGATCGTTTGGGTGAAGAGGCCTCATACCTACGACGACCAGTCGGAGATCGAGATCGTTCACTACGGTGTCGGCTGACAGAGCGTGAACGACGGCCAGAATCTCGGCTTCTCCGAGGAGAACGAGAGCGACTGCGTTGGTCTTCATCCTCTTCATGGCGGTGATGTGGATGACGCAGTTTTTCAGCATCTTCTTCGTCTGAATCACGTGTATGATGGCGTTTCGCCTTCTTCCCCTTCTTGCGTTCTTTCTTCTCCTTCTTCCTTAATTTCTTCGCTGCCTTCTCAGCCTTGCGGGCCTCTTTCCTTGCCGCCTTTGACTCCTTCTCCATCATCTGCTCATTGATAGTGCCTGGTAGTGCATACGTCATATCCGCTTTGCCACTGGCCAGTTGATCTTTGTATCTTTCTGCCAATGTACGCTTCGGTCCCGTTTCGAAGCCCGCAGACTCCACTGGCGCAGCCCCGAGTCCTTCAACACGCTCCACATCCATGCCATCTCGCTCCGCCTCTCCTCGTTTTAACAGCTCCTTCATCTCTGACGCACTCAAACCTTCAGCAGGTTCATGGCGTTTTTTAGGTGCAATGCCTCTGCATACAAAGGCCAACAGCAAGTACCTCGTTAACTTCTGCAAAAACTCCATAAATCCACTCAGCAACCTACAATGCTTCATTCATAAGATCTTCGTCCCGCTGCTTAGCCAACGTCAGTTCCGCTTGCAGCGCTTCTGCCCGCTGCGACTTGTTGGCTTTAGCATACCATGCGAGGTCTTTGCCCTTCTGCCAGCGACCCACAGGCGCTTGTACCGAGTGGCCCAGATAGTTTTCCCTATACTTGTCGTTCTTGACGTCCTCCCACTTGAACTCTAGCGACAAAACACGGCACAAAATTGAACTACAGTTAGTACAATACAGTAACAGCAATAATATCTTAATAAATAGCTCTATAACGACGTACGATCAGCGCCACCGCGCGTGCCGCCGATGCGGTAGTTAGTCTTCCCGAAGCTCATAATGCAAATGAAACTGATGTGTTCCACATGAAATATTGAAAACGATGTATTCCACATGGAATCATGTACATTTTGTGTGAACTACATAATTTGGTGGCGGTATCTTCTATCGGTCTCTTCCGCATGAAGCATTTCATTCGATAAATCAGCGGTGGTTCTCGTCATGTCTGGCAGCTATGGGACGAACGGAGGCGGAGGCATCTTCGCTAGCGATAATACCAGCGGCGTCACGGGTGGAGGACCAGACCCAGCCAATATGAACAACTACAGCACCTTCTTCGCGGCAGATCCCGTGCGTCAACAGCCTAAGTGATCTTTTCAATGTCCATAATAATTCATGTTATTGTGAATATTAGAGCGTGCGGTCGTTGATGCGCACGTCGGACAACATCGAACGCACACGTCGCACTGTGGCCGAGTCGGAGGAAGTGGCCAAGAATGTAATGGTGGACTTGGAACTGCAACGCTCGCAGCTACACGACATGAAGGGAATGGTCTCAGAGACCTCGAGCATGACAGGACAAGTGCGCCATCTCCTGCAGATCATTGCTGACCGCTCGTATCGAAAGAGAGTTTGTCTCTATATGGTCATCGTGGCGCTGTCTATCACTGACATCCTGGTGTTCTATCTATTGTTTGTGCGCTAAGCCACGAATTGAGGAAATATATGCAGATGTATCGGGGTTTCTTGGTTTATTATGACTCAGGGAGTGGAGTAGATGGACTGGGGGAAATAAACTACTGCATCCGCCTACCTACTTACTGCTCGGGCATGCCGCCACCTCCCATCTGCTTGCCAGCACGCATAACTTCATCAACAAGCAGCAGCTGCGAAGCCAACGTCGTGGCGAGGTGGATGAACTGGCGCTTCACCCGGTAGTTGTCCCAAATACCTTCTTGTTCCGGCAGCATGGGCTCGCCCGAGAAGAGGTCGATACCAACAGGCATGCCCGAGTTCTGGTGCTCCTCCTGCACAGCGATCAGAGTGTCCTGCACGTCGAGACCAGAGTTCTCCGCCAGCACCTTAGGGATCACCAGCAGAGCGTCCGCGAATGCCTGCACACCAAGCTTGGCACGACCCTTCACCGTGCCCTTAAACTTGTTAAGAGCCTCGTTGGCAGCTAGCTCAAACGCAGCAGCACCAGGAACAACACCCTTGTCCTCAACGGCGTTGTTAACAGCACGAACACCATCGCGGATGGCGTCCTTGATCTGTGCAATCGTGTGCTCGTTCGGACCCTTAATCAAAATCGTGCATGACTTCGGGTGCTGGACGTCCTCCACAAACGTGTAGCGCTCCTCACCAAGCGTTTGCTCATACACCTTACCGGCGTAACCCAGCATGGACTCATCCATGTCGTCCGTTGAGTTGATGGGCATACCACCGCAAGCAAGCGTTATCCGCTCCATGTTACGGCGTTTGGCACGACGTAGAGCCAAAATGCCCTCCTTCGCCAACATGTCCAGCGACAGGGGATCAATACCCTTCTGGTTGATGATTACGAAGCTCTTTTTGTTCTCCTCCGTGCAAACTTCGCGCTTCAACTCAATAATCTGGCGTACCTTGTCGTCCGTAAACTTGCGTTCAGCCTCCACCATCTTCTCGCGCTGGTCAGCGCTACTGTAAAAGAAGCCCGAGTTCACCTCACTCTTCTCATACTCGAGCGACACATTGCACGTCATGATGTAGCAGTTCTCGAGCGAAGTGGGCATGTCCGGGTGACGCGAGCCGTGGTCCAACACTAGACCCTTCACAAGACGAGTGTCACTGCTGCTTTGGTGCATCATCTAAAAAACAGAAACATCAGTCTCAATAAAATACCACCAACTTTTTACCACGTACGTGCATAATCTCGATCATGTGGAGGTCGATAGGGCGTTCCGGCACGGCAATAGTCAACACAGCATCCGTGATAATCTCCGTAAGTTGATCAGCAAGTTTCTGGTCCAACTTGGTACGCAGCGAGGTGCGCGCGACGCTGCAAAGCAGCTCGCGGTCCTTTAGAATGTCCTCAGGAGTAATTTTCATACCGTCCAGAACACGCAACGCCTCGTCCTTGGCAAGTTCAAAGCCTTCCGACAGGATTCGCGGGTGCAGACCATCAGCCAGGAAGCGTTCCGCCTGCTTCAGCAGTTCGCCAATGAACAGAACTGTGGACGTAGTGCCATCACCCGTCACGTCGTCCTGCGCTGTGGCCGCGCGCGCAATCAGCGCCGCCGTCGGGTGCTGGATCTGCATCTCGTGCAGCAAAACGTTGCCGTCCTTGGTGAGTTTGATCTGTCCGGCGCCACCTACCAGCATCTTGAGTGTACCGCGCGGGCCTGAGCACAATGGAAAGAATGTTAGAAGGAGATCTTTAGTGTTGGTTAAAGGGACGCACCGAGGTTGGACTTGAGCACGCCCTGGAGGCCCTTGGCGGCGCTCACGTTGACCATGAGCGCCTGTGACTTGCTCACGATCTCAGCGTTGGGGTTCATGCCGCGGTAGCTCATGGTTACGTGACGAAGGCTTCGTGTAGAGCGAGTGAGGGGTAGATTGCGATCTCGATGGTGGCGCGGCCTGCGCAAACGTACCGATGTTTTGGTACAAGTGTGTACGATACATCAGTTTGAGTTGTAAAGCAAGTCTCGCTAACTAGATGCTCTACAACTGTAGGCAAGTTGAAGCATCAATTGCCTGCTCAGCTCTAAGCGCTCATTAGGCAGGGAGGATCCAGAGCATATTATTGTTTCGTGATACCCTACACTTGCAATGGTACTGGCAACAGAATTTAGCACCATTGGGTAATGGAAACTTCACAGTTCACGTCTTTTTGATACTCGATAATATGTCGTTTGATTAATTTACTTGGCTATTATGCCACACTATACTTCTACTACCTAGTTACATCACTATCTGTTGTGCGTCGGTTCAATTGCGCGACACGTTCATAAACTCGTCCACATCTCGGTCATCGATTTCGATGTTGTCATCATTCGCCGCAATCTGGCGCTTCTCCATCTCTTCCTTCACGAAGCGATCAGCCTCCTCGTCGAGTATGTCGTCCAGTTCAGCGTCCTCATCTGCCGTTGCCGTAACCGCCTCGTCCACTCGCTGACGAACGTCACGCGGGTGGAATGACTCTGTGGGGCGTTGACGACGCACACCTGTCACGCTTGTGGTAGATTCCTGTGATGCAGGTTCCTGCTCCGGTTCCGTTGGCACTGGTGTTGTCTGTGTCGCAGCCTGAGCTGTAGAGTTCTCCGTCTGCTTCGGTAGTTGATATCTGCACGTGGGGCACACATTGTGCTCCACAAGCCACGTCATGCCACAGTCCTTGTGGAACGTGTGGCCGCAAGGAAGTGAAAAGACTTTGTCATCCTTCTCGTAGTCGCTCAGACAGATGACACATTCCGTGTGCGTCTCGGTCTTCTGCATGTCTTGGGTCCATATCTTGACTGGAAGTTTGTCCAGAAACGACTTGCTGGTTGGTGGGGGACCATGTTGCTGCGCCTGTGCGCGCTGGAATAACTCGTTCAGCATGCTCATGAACCCGTCGTTGCCATTGTTATTGGCGTCACCGCTAGACGTGGATCCGAATAGTGGAGTGCCGTTTAACATCGACTGCAGGTATTGTGCCGGGGATGGCGTGAAGGACATTTGGATTCCATCGTTGAATTGCACAAAGACGGTAGGCGGTGGCGGGATGATAAAGACAAAATTGCCGTGTGGCTGTTGTGGTTGCGCGGCCGTCGGTCCGCTCGATGTGTTGCTGTTGCTCATGGTGCCTTTCTTGCACTTGTTGTTTTGCTGTAAATTGTAGACTGGCAAGAACAGCGTTTGATGATCACGGCAACACAGGTATGAGAAAAAGGCAACTTTTTTGCAGCATGTTCTCCGAGGACGGGATTGGCGGAAAAGAGGCATGAGAAAGGTTGTGATTGGCCACACTGGATTTTGCACGATTTCTCAGAAGACGGGATTGGCGGAAAAAAGTCTGAGAAGGTTCCTGATTGGCCATCCTGGGTCGAACATTCTATTCTTAGCTTCGAGAAACATGTGTGCAGAGTCTGCAGACTACGTCGAATATTCAAGAACATGATCCATTGATGGCGACCAGGAAGCGAAGTGTATCTGCAGGGCGTTGGCGAGAGTGCTGAGGGGTATCTCCAGTCGTAGTGAGTCAACTCGAGTCAGCCACAGTTACGCCAATCTTAGTCTGTGACTGAAAACGAACATGTGAAGACACAATTGGCGTGCAAATTCAACGACTAGTGACGCATTTGTCTTAATGCAACAATGTAGTCGCAATTTTGTCGCAAAGTAGTCGCAATGTGGTCCACAGCGTAACTTTCAAGTAGAATGTTGAAGTTCTGGTGTTGATTATTAAAAGCGACATCATGGAGGTGATCGGTGTGGGGATCGCGATCGTCGATGTGATCCACGAGGTGGCAACGTATCCTCAAGGTTATTCGTAATTGCGAAACCGTGTGGCTATCGTACAAGACCAGCAGCTAACGTTGTTTGTTGGTTGTGAAGAACAGAGGACTCGAAGGTTCGCAAGTGGGAGATTTGCTCTTGTTACATTAAATTACCATTGCTGCATCATGCTCCTGGTACTGCGTAGATTCGGTCATTGGCGACTCGCAAATGCAGAGGGGGGAACGTTGCGAACGCGCTGGTTGTGTGTGCTCAGCTAGGAGGACGGTGCCGTTGGCTGGGTGTATCGACGGACCCGACAAAGGACAATGATGCAGCGTTTGTCCACGAGGATCTTTCATCCTTCGGTGTTAATTGTTCGCTTGCGAGCATTGAGGGCGAAGGGAATATGCCAGTTTCGGTGAGTCTGGCAAAAGCATGAGGAAATATCATAACTGTGTTCTTACGCTAGGACCTTTGTGGCTATCAGTACATTCTTTCTAGCCGCGAAACGGGGTCACGCACCATCGTGCACTCGCGAAATCTTGCTGAGCTGAGTTATGACAAGTTTGTGAAGCAACTCGCTGTGTATCGTGAAGAAAAACGAAATGACGTGAACAAACCGGTGTGGCTTCATTTCGAGGGCAGAAACTTGGATGCAACTGAGCAGATGATGCTACACGTGCGCGAAAAACTGTTTGCTGCCAAAATCTCCGTTGAGATTGAAGCATTGCGCAACGAGTGGGGACCTGCAATGAAGTAAGTTAGTCAACGTGGAAACCTTATGTTGACATCAGCGATCTCACAGATTTATCATGTACTGAAATTTGTTCAGGCTTATATCGTTGGCGGATTACGCCTTCTTGTCCAAGGACTATATCCGCGAAAAGCTTGGATTTCAAAGCGCAGAACAGTTCTTCGAAGCTATAGGGACTAAACAATGGGGCAACGAGTTGACAAGCCAAGCAAAAGCCTTTATTTGTCCTTGGGGATCCGAAGGTGTCTATTACCTGGATGTGTTGGGTTCGACTATGCATCACATACCAACTTCACGCGTTGGCAAATTGGTTGAGACGATTGGGGCAGGTGATTCTTTTATTGGAGCTAGCCTCACAGGGTTATCATGTGGAAGGGAGCCACTGGAAACTGTGCTGAAGACTGCGTGCGAAGTGGCAAGCGGTAAATGCTTGAAACAAGGATTTGAGCTGTCATCGGAAGATCGTGTGACCTGGCAGCAGAAGTTACAAGGTGGACGAGGAATTGCTGGTACCAACGCAGCTTGAGGGAATTTGAATGAAAGAAGCAACTTTCACGTGTTGTTGAACGTAGTGAAGGCGTTGAGGACGTCAATGTGAACCTTCAAAAATGCTCTTCGAACAAAGTTTGTACCAATACATTACGCGTTTTTTACATGCATCTACACACGGACTGGATAATGCTCGGTATTGACATCGCTCGATGCTACGGAGGAAGCTGAGGTCGGAGAAGTCATCCCCGAGTGCTGTGCTTCAGCATCACTATCAACACTTCCTTGATCACTCGCAGCATTGTCACCGGCTCGTTTTACTGCAATTTTAAGTCGGCGTGCTAATGCGAGCGCTGGACTTTCATGCAGTCTGCCAACTGTATCCGGTGTCATCAGTGGACGCATCTTGTGATCGGCTCCGATCATATCGCACAAGAGGTCGATGAACTCGTCCGCACGGCAGTCAGGAGGCTGCATCTTGCTGATCGGCCAGTCATGGAGACGCATTTTGCCTTTCATACCGCAGGGCTCCACTGTCACGTCAATGCGTCGCCATGGAAGCACCTGCTGCAGATGACACAGCATCTCGAAGGGAAACTCCACCTCCTGCTTGTTGTCGCAGTCAAACCGTTCAATACTGGGATATCTTGGAGCATAGCTTGCGTCAAGCCCCAGTTCGTGCTTTTCGACTTCAATCGAAGTATCAATCTTCGAGTTGAGTCGCTCTAAAAATGCTGCATACGCCGAGTGCATACGACTGTCACCACCAACATCAGCGAATCCTGAGTGGCGAATATGCCATCGCCAATCCATATAACGCTCTGTCAAGAAGGTACTCACGTATGGGCTATAACTGCGCATGGAAGCCGAAGGATACGGTACAACCACATCACCATCCGTCATAGCTACCAATGTACCGTGATGAAAGCGCTTGAGAGAGCGGACAAATTCCGAGTCAGGGTCGCTCATAACTTCAAGTAGCGGACGAGGCGGTTCGACCTCATGTGCATCTGTTACTCCCTCCTGTTGCTGTTCTTGTGCTATGTGATACAGTATATTCCACAATGCATCGGTCAGTACCGATCGACAACATGCACCATCGCGATAAGACAACTCACCATCAAGCAGAAGATCAATGCCCGTTTGTCCGTATATCGACCGCGACGCCAACACTTTGTGCACTCCAAGACGAAGGATGTTCTGTATCGACACCAGCATCAACATCCGTTTAATAAATACAGCAATCAACTGCAACAACAACAACACCACGAACCTTCACAGTCGATGGTCCTCTCGCTCGTCTCGAGCCTAAGTGAGGCGTGCAGATTGTCACGAAGTCCACGTATTCCACGTGCAAACAGCTCAGCGAATCCATGATCTGGACGAGTGCATATCTCGCATAGAGGCCACCCAATGAATGTCCGATCATCGACAACTTGTAGCTGGTCACTGCAGGGCTCAGATCGTACTCAAACACGGCCTCCACAACCTCCTTAGCGAGTCTCGTACCGCCAATCTCCACACCCAACGACGTGTCTGGTTCATTGGCTCGAGACTTGATAATGAGCATTTGGCGCTCACCGTACTTGGATAATAAGGCCGTTTCCACAGCGTCAAAGTCTGCGGCTGAGCCGTTATTGCCATGGACGAGCACTACGATGTGCTGTGGCAAGTACACGGAGCGCACACCGGTGCGCAGGGACTCGGTGGTAGCCATAGCGAGCTGCGTCTGTGTTGACGTGCCTCGAGGCTTTTCGCGACGCGGCCGAGAAGCTTTCGGACGTTTCCTGGTGGTGCCTGCGCGGTGGTTTGGCATGTAGAGACCTAAGAATACGGTGGTGAGTCCAGCGCAGTGAAACGGAGTGGGGTTGACGTGACGTACCTCCAGTCACAAGTCACTGGCCGGAAGTCTTCCTACGCCCGACCGAATTCTGGAACTGATCAAACAACCTGAGCAGCGCAGCGTAGCGTTGTCGATGTGACTGCGCCACGGGATATTCGGGTTCTGTACTTCGTGAACTCGTACTAAGCGACGAATTAACTAAAACACAGCGTTTTGTCTAATTTTATGGTTGATATGGAGCAATCCAATGTTGAGCTCACAAGCCCACCACTGTCTGCAGCCTTGAAGCAAACACGTCAAGTATTAATAATAATGCATCGTTCTCGCTGCTATCGGCATTTCAAGTGCTTAAGGTCTGTGCATCGATCCATGCAGGAGCAATGTTTACGACTATCTTACATTCATGCGAGTTTCTCCAGTGGCGGTGGCTGACGCTTATCTTCCGCGACACTTTCTACCTTGTATGGGTGGTGACAACCCTTGGCTCGCAGAGGGGTCTACGAAGAGTTCTGGTAGTCCGTGGCTTGCAGAGGGATCTGCCAGTTCCGAGGATAAATGAAGACTGACTATTAGTTGACTATTAGTTGGTTTGGATAAATGAAGACTGACTATTAGTTATTAGTTGGTTTAGACTACGTTATAAAAGATAACTATGAGAAAGGTAAATAGGGACGCGAGCGCCGTTGCCCAAAGGCAGCTCGACTTCAACTTGCTTGTGCATCTTCTTTACTGGTGACTGACGACTGGCATCTCACGCCGTGTGCCGTACAGTCTTGTTAGTGGTGATCAACTCGTGAAACGATCGAGTCCACAAGACTGTATGACGACACTGCGCACGAAGGCAACAAGAAATGATAGGATGATGGCAATAAATTAGCAACTGATTATTTCACAGCTTTCACTCTCTCCTCCAATACTGTATGCTTTTCTTTGACCTGTCTACCCCGAAGTGCGAGCCAAGCTCCGCCCGCACCCAGCGCCGACTACTCCACTTGATCTTCTGCCTTTCTGAGAACTAGGAAGCAAGCGCGGCGACGACAAGACTGTTGCTTCTTCTGCCATATTAGCCCGACGCGGCCTGCTTCTTCTTGTAGTCCGAGATGGCGGCCTTGATAGCGTCTTCCGCCAACATGCTGCAGTGCAGCTTGACAGGCGGGAGCTTCAGATGCGAAGCGATGTCAGTGTTCTTGATCTTCAGACACTCTTCCACGCTCTTGCCCTTCAACCACTCCGTAGCGACCGACGAGGACGCAATGGCTGAGCCGCAGCCAAACGTCTTGAACTTGGAGTCCACGATCGTACCGTTCTCGTCCACCTGGATCTGCAGCTTCATCACGTCACCGCAAGCGGGGGCGCCCACGAGACCCGTGCCCACGTCCTTGGCGTTCTTGTCCATCGCACCCACGTTGCGCGGGTTCTCGTAGTGGTCAATGACGTTCTCGTGGTACATGCGCACCTGGCCGAAGGCAGGGGCCACGCTGACAGCCGAGCGGGAGGCCGAGAACGCGCCAAGAGAGCGCTTGAGAGCCGAGCGAGCGATCATTATCCTTGCGAGCTTGTGTCGAGGAGATTCCGTTGCGAAATGAGCGGCGACCTGTCATGCCAAGCCGAACGGATTCGTGTGTGCCACTCCAGCTACGAGAGAGGCGCGTGCCTGCCCCCAATCAAATCGCAGACATTGCGGTATCTAATCGCATGGATTATGACAGGGGACGGAATTCCGGGCTGCGATTGGTGGAAATGCAGGTTTGGCCAATCAGACAGCTCCCGTTTACCGGAAGCTTCTTGTGTTGGCACTGCTGCGCTCTCTTTCTTCATCATGGCGGAACTAGACGTGTATATTGTTGCTTAGCTGGCTAGGCCATCGCGGGGTTCACGTACATCATAAGGCAAAGCTGATTCCTGGTTGGTGGTCTAAACCATGGAAAAAATGCCGCTACTTCTGTCTGTAGTCTTAGAGCGTTGGAGTGGGCTCGTTACTCGTCGAGGCAATGTAGTTGTGCTTCCCAGAGGGGTCTATCTACGACACTTACTTGATCCACCTTATGAACACTACAAAAGACTAGCAGCGTCATGACGTTTTCATTGCGAGCTTGAGCACTTGTGAAGCCCACATGACAAAGGTCAGCGAAGCAGTTCAATCCGTCCAGCAAGTGTAATTGTGCCTTCCTTCGGTTGGACGCGAGGGTTTCTCTTGGCGAAAACATGAACAGGGCCGCAGTCAGGAGAATGCGTTTCGTGCGCTGGCGGATTGCAACTTCATATTGCGTTGATGGGTGGTCACAGAGCACTCGAGGTACCATTAGCTGCCGGACCTGATGCAACTCGGCTGTTAGCCCGAGACACGTGCCCGCACACAATCCAAGAAATGCGGGCAATGATGTGTGACGCTTTATTTTGCGTCGATGCATGTGCTTGCTGTTGTATCAAGCATACTACAAGCCCTCTCGTTGTCTCGAGTGTACATTTAGAGTTCAAAACGTAATCCCACAAGCTGTCAATGATGCTGGATGCGATGCAAAAGGCTCATTTCGAGTCGTCAGACACTACTCGTGCTCTAAAGATCCCTTATCACCAGTAATCATTTAGGCAGTCCTTCTCAGTCTCATTGTTGCTCTGAGTACTGGCCGGCGAATTCTCTGCGTCGCGTCCTACAGTAGCTCTTGCAACCAGCCCTGACAGCCATCTTCTGTAGACGAAACAGCCGACGAACTTCGTTGGACAAGTTGTGTTTATTCCGACGTGCCTGTCCGGTGCTGATATCGCACTCGCCGCTGTTCATCATCTGCCTTGTACTCAGTATCGCTTGTAGTGTGTACACCAAGTCGTTTCGTTCATTCATGCCTCATGCACTAATCCACTACTTCATCTAGCTAGAGCAACGCATTTTCAACGGAATTGGAGGTCGCATGCATTATCAGTAGCAAAAGCGTTAGGATGTATGTAAACCTGCCGATAAAGTCCGGGTAACGGGAGACCTTGCCAGTCCAACGCGCGTGTTTGACGCTAGAAGTGACACAACCACTACAACTACGATCGCCGTTACCGCCGAATAAATAAAACGTTCTACAAACGCCTTCGTGTGTGCTAGACTGCGAGACCACGGCTTTCCAAAGCGCCTGCTTGCACAATTTCTTGCTGGGCACCTGGCAAACAATCAACAACACGCGAGTGTCTCGTTGTCAACGCTACCTCGCACGCTGTTCACGGCGGTTGAAAGTTCTGCGCTACTGCTGCTGAATATCAATGTCACGTGGTCATGTTGGTCATGCTAGCGCTACATGTGGCTAAGCTCCATGCCTTCATCACAGAAGTTTCATTTTCGAGGTCCACAGGATTCTCGCGATGTAGCGACACCTTGAATCTTAGTCGAAAACTGCATTCAATATCGGTGCGCTTGTCACACAACTCTTGTTTCCAAGCACCTTTGGTGATCCCAACCGTGTCTAATTCCTAACTTCTAGTAGAACCTCAGCACCAATTCATCCACACAACAACATCGCTCAGCGTCAATACAAACTTCGAGTACAACGTCACATTCCCATTGGCTGAAAATTTTGCAATCCAACGTCAGTGTAATTCCGGACTTCCACTGCGTAACTGAGTTCTACGGCGGTTGAGTAGGTGCCAGTGTATCCGGTAGCGTCGATAGGTACAAGTATCCTGCCAGCACCGCAGCCATTACTCAAGCCACTAGCCGCAGGAACAAGCGTTGATTCATGAGTGATTCGTCGTCTCTAGGCGGGGCGTTGATCGCCTCGGGGGTGTGCGTCTTGCTGCTGTTCTGTGTCATTGTACTGTGCGCCAGCTACTGCCACCGTCTGGACGACGACGTGGCCATTGACTCGGTGGATCTACGCACTCTACAGCTACGTGAGGACCTGGTAGACACGGTACTGGACGCAGGACGCAGTGAATGGCAATGTCTAGTCTGTGCGCACATGAACCATCCGAACCACGAGTTGTGTCTGTTGTGTGGCACTTCGGCCGAGTTCTCTACGATGGAGGAGACGGTGGAGGACCCACATACCCATGCAAGCACGCGACGTGTGGCTAGAACCACATTCTTGGGCAGAGACAATTGTACTCTGTTGAGTTCCACGCTGCTGGAGAATTTGGTCACGAGTACGGACTCGAATCCAGTGGTTCTGGGAGACATGGAGTCAAAAACGTCCTCTGCAGCACTTCACAAGGCCAAGACATTACCGATGCTACGGAGTGGATCATCCTTTGGAGATAATGTACAGGAACTTGAGGCTATGACGAGCATGAGACAGAGAGCACTGCGGTACAGGAGGTTGAATGAGATGCAACTGAATCAGAAACAGAGAGGAGCAAGTAGAAGGAGATTGTGGCAACGAGTGCCACTACCTAA
Source organism: Phytophthora litchii (assembly GCA_002812785.1). Classification (NCBI taxonomy): domain Eukaryota; phylum Oomycota; class Peronosporomycetes; order Peronosporales; family Peronosporaceae; genus Phytophthora; species Phytophthora litchii. Next base: position 31,457 of record PCFV01000199.1, on the reverse strand, counting down.
TGGAGGGTTTGTGTGGGTCAGGACTAGGGAGGCTGCAGCACCTGGGTCTGTGTTTGCACGCGCAGATTCATTTGTGAATAAGTTGAGAAGCAATTCGTTCTTGTCCAAGAACCCACAGGTGAATCATTTACATGGAGATTTGGCAGAGCAACTGCATCGGAAAAATGCGGCATCGATGGGATTCTTCTCGGAGTTGAATGCGTCGGGGACTGCAGTGGCGTGGAGGAAGACAGACTCGGTAGCACTGGATGTGAACCCCAAGGGTGAAGATGGAGAACCATTGGTAGACTTTGAAGGTGTGCTGGCAATGACGTGGAGAGAGAAAAAACGATGGTTCCTCAAGCAAATCACAAATCTTGCCGTGCCGTACACAGAGTCCATGTTCAAGATTGATGTGAGACGTGGCTCTATCTTGGACGATTCGTTGCCGCAGCTGGCCGGCGCTGATGTTGACAAATCGAGGATGCAGGAACATTTGAATATCGGCTTCATTGGGGAACCAGCGCTCGACGCTGGTGGAGTACTACGTGAATGGTTTGGGCTTGTGTGTAAGGAGCTTTTTAGCGCTGACCGAGGTCTTTTCGTGACAACACACGCAGAGGACTCCAACTACTGGATCAACTCAGAGTCCGCGAAATGTGTACCTGAAGGACAAGATCATCTTCAGTATTTCACTTTTGCTGGAAGACTTCTGGGCAAGGCTATACTGGATGGCCTCGTGCTCGAAGTAAGCATGTCACTCCCGTTGTTAAAGCACCTCTTAGGCGTCCCAATTACTTTCTCCGATCTGGAATTTCTGGACGAGGAACTTTATAAGCACTTGTGTTGGGTGCGTGATAATGATCACGTGGACGCGTTGTGTGTGACTTTCAGCATTCAGACACCGTCCGGTGAGATGGTGGAACTGAAACCTGGTGGCGAGGATATTGATGTGACCGATGAGAACAAGACTGAGTATTTATCGCTCGTCCTACGCTACCGGATGTTGGATAGCGTGTCTGACCAGCTCACTGCGCTGCTCAAGGGGCTATACGAGGTTATCCCGAAGTCGTTGCTTACGATCTTTGACTATCAGGAGCTTGACTTCTACCTCAGTGGATTACCTACACTAAACGTCACGGATTGGCAAAACAACTCGCGCGTTCGACACGCAGCCCAGGATGACGATTCAGAAGGAATTGAACAGGAACTTGAGGTGATCCAGTGGTTTTGGGATGTTGTAGGCTCTTTTACAGACGACCAGCGTGCTCGACTACTGCAGTTTGCAACAGGTTGCTCACGCGTACCAGTAGAAGGCTTCAGGGCGCTCACCAGCGCAAGTGGTATCGTACACCCGTTCACACTGCAAATGGTGCCAACTGGCACGCCTCCGCTTGGAATGTGTCCCCGCGCACATACATGCTTTAACCGCATCGATTTGCCAGTGTACGAGACCAAGGAGGATCTCAAATCATATCTATCTCTGGTAAGTCTGTACGTAGCTTGCAGGTGGCTGTTCAAACGTCTCATTGTTCGGATGTTGTCTTTGTATTGCATAGGTGATCCAAATGGAAATCACTGGTTTTGGCTTCGAGTAGTGTAGCTACGTCAGAGTGCTACAGTGAAGAGAAGCATACATAGGTGGTGAAGTATGTAAATGATGATGAATTCTGGATAAAGTTGTGGTGACAGCGTTGGAAATTATTCATGATGCCGATGGTTTCAGGATGGAATTGCTGTTATTTTAAGCTGGCAGTCATTGCAGTGGTGATTCTCCATGCCTGAAAGACATTGCGGCAGCGTTGTAAAATGACCAAGCAGGGCAAGAAAAGGAATGGGAAGAAGAATATCGAAATGTATCAGAGCGGTGATAGTGGCAACAATGTTCCTCACGCGGAGGCTGAACAACCTGAGGTTCATCGTCATCTTTCAGGTGGACCAACGGTGGATTTGGCATTCTTTCGGACGAGTGCCCAACTCTATGGAGAGCTTCATCAGCACCTACTTTGTGTAATTGAGGAAGGCTACATAGATGAAAACATATTGAAAACAGGACGACAAGTCCTTCAAGTGCTGGATGACTTGGTCGAAGCTGGTGAACCACGATCTGATTCAAAAAGCTCGTGTCCATTTGTGATGCTCCTATCGATGTTCCTACCGACACTTCGGAAGTACCTGGCATGGACAAAAGCGACACGACAGTTGTGGGGAAGTAACTTTGCTTCTGTCCGACACCATAGTACAACGTCAGACGGAACCATCTACAGAGGTGAATCTGACACCGTGCTATGGGCAATGCTAGCCCAGCATGATGTGCTCACGCGCTCCTCGCTCCAAACTGCGCACATTTTAAGGCTTGTCGAAAGTAACGAAGGGATGGATCATGAAAGTGCTCATCCGAAGCGCACTACTCATCAGTCGAAGACCCCGAAAACTACATCACAAGCATCCTCAGGCTCGTCGGCCTGTTCCTCTGTAACTTCAACACCTCGGGATCCAATGGACACTGGAATTATGTGCACGCCTCGAATTACTCGAGACTCCGTCCCTCAAATTTACCACATTACCATGGAGCTTACAAATATCGACGCAGAATTCAAGGTGCACCTTGCAGATTTGACTGAAACCATCGTGGAGGTTGTCGAGATGGTAAGAATTCACGTTCATCTTCGCACTTCTTAGTTTGCCAACTTTGTGCTCCACACTGGTGATGTACAGATTGCAAAACACATGTGTACTCCCACAGCAAGTAAAGATGGAGGCAGAACGCGGATATCGGCGGTAGGTTGGCCGATGTTCGTGCAGTTCTCTTTCGCATCAATCTCACTTGTGTCTACGTTTGCAGAGAGAATTTGTTGAGCGACTTGTGCAGCAATTACTAGAGCCCATGGGCCAACGCATGCTAGCAGAACCTTCTGCTTCATACCTTGACCTGTTCCCTCGACTTATTGAGCAGTGTATCACTGTCACTATTGAGTGAGTCCCTGCCTGTGCAGTTGCAATTTTCTTGTATCTCCCTAACATAAAATATTCGCCGCAGCAACTTCGCGCGCAGTAATAGAAACGAGCTACAAGCGGCCCCGTTCGAGGCAGGAGTCATGCATTTGCGAACGTGGAGCTTCAAGCTTGAGATCGAATACAACACGCACTTGAGGTCTCAAAGTAGTAGCAGCACCTACACTGATTCGAGCACTGACACCGACGCGAGCGATACTACAGCCTTGAAACCCGCCAGTGCCACAACCAACCGCTTGGATCTCATGACACTAGGTGGATTCAAGAGGCTAGATGCCATACTGAGTTCATGGTTGAATGCTGCTTCAACCGCAACCGGACAAGACTTAGGAAGTGGCACTTCAGCACGGTCATGGGGTGTATCAAGTCTCGCTGGTGGTATTCGCAGCACATTAGTGCGAACCTTCTCCGGCAGATCCACACCAGTCTAAAAAACGCAAGAATACAATGGATAAATGTTTGACACTATGATCTCGAGGTGTTTTCATCTTTTACCTCACTGAACAACAACGCTATCGATCTTCCAGAGCTTTAGAGTGGACATCTTGTCGTACTTGAAACGCTGCGGAAAGTCATTGATGCGAAGCTCGTCAACAACAAACCGAAGTAGATCTCTCTCATCATTCCCCACATCCGAAGTAGATGTGCACATTCGACACTGTACTTGATTTTCGCAGACACGGGTGTGGTACGTGCTCGGGTCATGCGAGCAAACGTGACCTTGAAAGGTATCGTAGCCTAGCGAGACTACTCGCATAGCTGATGCGGAGAAAACCAAACGACGTTCTGCCGATACGAACGCTTTTGCGCGATTGTGTTGCAGCATTAGGCGGCGAAGAGCAAGCAAGAACAGGGTCGTCGTGATATCATCATAAAATACATCACTGTAGATACACAGCACCAGCACATCGAAACATTAAAAATCAAGGCGCTCGCTGTGCAGTCACGAAATCTTAACATACCTGGCGATAATAATCGTGAGGTCTTTTAGCTCGGCTTGGTCTGTACGGCTCCAGTCTAACGAAGTTGCTGGAGTAAACTTATCAACGGGGGTTGATATTAAGTTGCTGTCGTTCCAATCCATTAAGCGTGGACGTACATCTCCCTGCATGCCACCACCTATGTCATTTCATCAACTTGGAGTACTTACGCAAACACTACTTACGCAACGATTGCGTTCAACATTCCTCTTTGCTAGGAAGAGAGCGTTTTTGTCCGAGTCAGTCGCGTATACGCAGCGACACATTCGTGAAGCCACAATAGATGTAAAACCTGAATCAAATATCTTCATAAGCAACATTTTCTGGATACCTGATCGTGCTTTCAACCACAGACGTACGTACCTATTCCACAACCAAGCTCGAGAATAGTTTGATTGGCAAAGTATTCCTACAAATTATTGTCACGGTCACAACTCTTTGTCTTTCGTGCAGTAATAAAAAGAAACGAACCGGTGCGCTGTAGATATATTCCGCCAAGAGAAATGCAGCTCGCCAAAGTTGAGTTCCTGCAGTATCCCAGGTTGTATGACTGCTTGCCTCCAGGACGTACATGGCATCTGTGCCATGCATGATATCCTCAGACTGAACAATCGACCTGTTATTGCTTTCGTTTGCGGCTTCCATAACCACATCCAACTGATGTGTGACTGACTTCCTCCACCTTGCTGTTTGCTTCCGAGGAACAATAATATCGCCATCATTGTCCTCCTCGAGTACCGGAAGAAGTGGCACGGCAAATGTTTGCACTACGTCGCTTTCAGTTGGGTCTTTAGGTTGCACTCGCTCTAGCTCTAGTTGAACCTCCGACGCCACTGAGTGAGTGCCAACTGGCGTTTCCTCAACTAGTTGAAACATATCCGGCATACAGCATGATTAGCGGTTTAAGATCACAACTAGTGAGCATGAAATTAATTACCGTTTACATTGTCAGTACATTTTGAGCGTTGCAAACTCTGCTGCCACACCAAAACCTTGTCAGCGGGCAGCTTAAATCCATGCTGCGAGCATTTGATAGTCGCTACATCACACGCTGTTTTCAAAATTTGGTGAAGGGGAACATCACCGCGAGATAACCCTGCAAGTGTAGCTCCAATGAAAGAATCTCCCGCCCCATTGGATTCAACAACGCGATCGAGCTGAGCAGCGGGGATGTGATGAACCGTTGAGCTAGTCATCTCGAGATAGTACACGCCATCCGAACCCCATGGACAAATAAATGTTTTAATCCACTGACTCCAGTTCTCTCCCCATTGCTTCGCCAGAATACCTTCGAAAAAATCCTTAGCACTGGTAAGATGAATGTTGTCACGAAGATAATCTTTGGACATGAACACATAGTCTGCAAGCGATGCCAGTCTACAGATAAATACACATACGTTCATCAGAGCAGTTAGATTAGGCTAACATCTCCCAAAAAACGTTGTTGATAAGGCAAAATTGTATACGTTTTGGCAAGGCCCCATGGGTATCTCGGAAACTCAATCTCAACCGAAATCTTCGCGTGAGGTACATTTTCTCGGACGTGTATCATCATTTTTCTCACAGCCTCCATGTTGCGTCCTTCGAAGTGAAACCACACGGGTGCATTCACATTATGGCAAACCTCCTTCAGGTACCGCTTTACTTGTACCGTAAATGTTTCACAAGTCAATTCTGCAATGGTGCGAGAGTGCACAATCGTCCGCGATCCCGTTCCTCGACTTGCAATAATGAACTGCGCTCAAACAACAGATGAGAGTGTAAAACACCAAACAATTTACCGTCATGAAAAACTCACCGACACAGGCATGCTACCCTCCTTCTCAATGACTGCCAACGAGCAGTCCACATTGAACGCAGCTAAATCGGCGTGGATAAACGCGGCGTCGCTGTCTTTTTCTGGGTCAGTCGATGTGCTAAGCCATCGGCAGCGACCTCCAAGTTGGGAGCAGACCACCTGTACACGGAATACATTTAGTCTTCTTGTATCATGCATTATACCGCAATACCTAAACGACTCTGGATCATTTACCAATGCATTAGCTGCATTTCCACCTCGACACTTGTATGTCGCTAATGATCGTGCCTTGGAGTCCTCTGTACCATGAAATAATCGTTAGAACCTTGTATCTTCAACAGAACTTGGTGCGACAGACCTCCCGGATATGTGGCTACTTCGTGGACAACGTCAATGGCCGCAGTGCCCACAGCAATGATCTCCATCTTGTCCAGTTGAAAAATGAGCGAAGCCATATGGTTTGGTTACTTGTTTAAGTTATTTAAACGTCTTTGAAGTCCTACAAGAATGGCATCCACCCGATGTACATTTGAGCGAGATTCTCATTCGATGTGGCTTCATGGATGAGCTTGTCGACTTGCCCTTGCACCGAGAGCGGTAATGTTTCGTTCTCTGGTAGGATGCTGCGATGAGAAGACGACACTAGGGGGCGAATTGCATCACCCAGGTTGTAGATGCCGCGCAGTCGATCGTCGATAGTCTTGAGGACAAGTCGAGTCTCATGTTTGGTACGCTCAGTTGAAATTTCGGCAATGGTTTTACTTGAGCTACCGCTGCTTTGTGAAGCCTTACCGCGACGACCCCACTCGACCAAGGGGTCGTGGATGAAGGACTCTAGCACGCTCCGCAGTGTCGCTTTGTTCTCTCGAAGCAATTGCATCGTAACTTCACTTACTCGGCGGAAAACACCCTCGTACCCCGTTATTCCGAAGGCATCAATCATGTTGGGCGTTAAACGGAACGGCACAATCTCGGGTTTTGTAAGCTTAAGCCCTTTATCGAATAGACAGTCGAAATCCACGTGCACACACTCGCCGTTCATGCAGTCGATCAAAATGTTTTCTCCATGACGATCGCCGAGGCCGACGATGTGACCCACCATGGACCACACGGCCGCTGACCGTGAGAACATAAGTCGAGCCTCAAACCATGCCGTGGGGTCTGCAAAATTGTTGTAAAACCACTGGTGAAACCTTGGTGTGAAAACTGGCATTGATAGCACCTTTCGTCGGTAGTACCGAGCCATGGCTGAAGGATCGTTAGCGTACTTCTTCTGCATGTTCAGATACCGCTCCTTGATGTCATGCGTCAGCCGAATAGGTTGTATGTACCCGCGCTCAGTCTTGTGGATTTGGCCGATAAGTTGCCGCATGGCTTTTGTATGTCTCACCCACTCCATCAGTCCGCTCTCTTCATTCAGACAAACCACAGCGTAGGTGCGTAGTCTGAGCTTACGCTTGCGGCCTTCTCGGTCCTTCTGTAACAGCTTGTTAATCATCGAGTTAAATTCCATCATACGCGCGTCCTTGCGAAGGTCACCAGTCTTTTCACGCTTGCACAAGAATGGATATAACTGTCCATCGGTACCCAGAACTTCGATGCGCTTGGGTTTCTCCTTGGTCATCATGACATCGGCTTTGTCACTGAAAGCCTTGATGTAAACCTGCGCATTTGACGAAAAGGCAACGTGATGTTCATCGCGAGGGGCACGCCCAGAAGTCGGCAGGATCGTTGTCAGAGCAGCCTGAACTGGGACAAGTATTCTGGTCCGAATCCGGCTCAGTCGAATATGGATCTTACGTTGACTGTTACCAGGGTCATGAGCGGCAAGACTGATGAGCTCTTCAGCCATTTTCATTCCCTCAGAGAAGCTGTCTGCAATCTCTTTCAGGCCTTGTGCCAAAAATTGCTGCTGTGTATTCGAGATAATTTCGCGCGCGCGATTTCGCCTTTGGGGATTCAGTGATCGCGATAGACCCAGCAATGACCACATCGCCTGCGATGGGTAAGCCAGGAGCACTCGAGTCATGATCTTCTTGACGCCATCAACAACGACCGGGTTGGGATGGCAAATTCGTGATGTGACTTGTGGGAAGCACACGAGCCACTCGTACGCTGGCAAGGTATCGGTGGCTTCATTCACAATTTTGGTGATATCATTAAGAACGTTCTGTTCATTCGTGGACTGACTCTGCCCGATCTCGATCTGCCGGAGGATCTTATTAGCCTTGCTGCTTGTTCGCCCACTGGTGCTGCCGTATAGTACTTCGCCAAACTCGAACCATAGTGTCAACAGCCGCGGAAGCGACTGAAAAACAAACTTTGTTCCGTGAGCTAGAGCGAGCACGTAGTTATTCATCAAGTTGATTAACTGGGCATGAAACACCGAATCAACCAGAAGTGCAGCTGCTTCGTCACTGCTCATTGACCCACTTAGCGCGTCGGGGTGGCTTACGCTCAGCAGATACTCATAGTATTTAGCCAGGAAAAAATATCCTTTCTCCCACTTCGGGTCAAAATGAATGACTGCTTGATATCGCTCAATCACCTTTTTACCTTGACGCTGGCCCGACTCCTGCATCCAGTTAGTCGCCAATAGCAGGTTCTTGGCGCAGAAGTGAGGATCATCGACATCATAATCCAACGTAGATGCGTCAATATCAACTGGTTCAAGAATTTGCAAAGCCTCATACATTCGGTCTTGGCTCACGAGCAGCTTTGCCTTTTCTATCAATGCGTACTGGTTGTCCATACCTTCAGCATGCATCACCGCGCTGGTGGCAGTACGAATAAACCCTTCCTTTCTGGCCAACTTGGCATACAGCAACCAATTCTCCGATACTTCATTTCGAAGACCTGCTTCGTGTAAAATTACTCGACGAAGTGCGAGAATCGGGTCACGGTACTTGAGTTGTGTTGCCATAGCATCGTAGCGCACTTTCCAAGGGGTCTGCTTTCCCCAAAGAAGACTTCGTCGATCAAGATCATCACACTCCTTCGCTTTCTGCAAAAATATGAATCCCTGCTCTGCCTCATGTAGAAAGTGAAGGTCGTGAAGAAGCGGGTACGCGCGCTGGTATGACTCAGCAGACGCCGCTGCAAGAGGTCCCATCACTTCCAGCCGTGCTGCTTTCAGGTGTCGTTGGAAGTCTTCTTGTTGACCACCATGTAAGCTATGCAGTACGCGAACCAGCATCAGATGTGATACGTCAAAACCCTTCAGTCGAGCGTTTGCCGTGTCTTCGGTACAGCTTCCTGAAGACTGAAGTAGCGGGCTTTGTTTCTCAGCGCTCAGCAAATCTGTCAGTAGATCCCATCGAGATAGCCGCCAGGAGCACTCAAGTGCATATGGATACATCGCAGCCATAAACTGAGGCTCTAGAGTCACAATGCCGTTGATATGTTGCAAAGCACTTTCGAGGCGGCCAAGTTGAATAAGACAACCAATCATTCCAGAATACAGCTCCGGTTTGATCGTGTCAGGATCTTTGTGTGCGTCCGCATCCAAAATCTGGACAGTGGGCTGCATTATTGCAAGTTGACCATAAAGCGGTAACGATTTGGACGACAACGCAGATTGGATCTCTTGGATTGCTTGCTCATAACAAGCAAGCGCGTCTTCCCATTGAGCAAGCTGCTTGTGATCGACAATCTGATGCATCAAATCCGCAAGGTTTAGGCCCTCCTCTTTAACATCACCTTGCAGGTCTGCTCCAGTATCGTTGTGTCGATATGCATCATACAACCGGCGCAACGAAGCTAATCCGATCAGCGAGTCCGGTTCATCAACGCTCTTATAAAGCTGCTGTAGGTAGGTCGCATTTTTAGCGACTAACGAAAGATGAACGGGACCAGTCGTCTCGATACTGATGGCTCTTGCTTCTGTCGCCTCGAACTCTTCTTGACGTAGAGAGACTTCAAAATACTGAATCGCTCGGGCGTACGCTTTAATTTGGTACGCCGCATTTGAAAGTGATCGACTGGGTATCTCTTTTAAAAACTCTTCAAGATACTCCTTCTCATGATCATCATCGATTTCCGAGCCCACATCACTACGACCTGACGCTGATGTCTGACGACTTGCAGCGCTTCCACTGAGCGCAAGTCGTTTCTTCTCGCTGGTCCAAATCCACTCGTTTAGTTCATCAATCGTCGAGAAAATAGTCTGGGAGCATTGGTCATGTCGACGGAAGTACTCACCTACTTCATTGGACGTGCCACCCGCACTGTGCATTGAGACATTAGTGTGCTCTGATTCAGGTGGGGCCATTAGAAAATCATCCATCAACATCCCACAATCTTGGTCAATCAGAACTGCCATGATTTCTTTCTTAAGTTCTTCAGCAACTTCAGTTTTTCCGGACCGTAGCACATTTTGTATCAGATATGGCAAAAGAAATCGCGATATTTGTGGGCATGTTGGGAGGGCAGTTTTGCAAGCCCAAAAAATCTTCCTCTCCGGCAGCTGGGAAAGATTAATTAATCGTCGGCACCACATCAGTATCCATTCTTCATATGACGCACCATATTGTTCATAAAATGTAATGTCATCTCGTGCAGGGTGCAGGGTTTGATCTGCGCTTGCTGACGATCGAGGATCATTTCCATTGGTACCATTATGGCGTGAACCTGACACAACATAGTTGGTCGACCAATACGGCTCAACGAATTGAAGGACATCTTTCCGTTCAAACCGTCTTTTCATCCATTCAGGCATGGGGGCGCTGGGATTTTGTCTTGGCTTGTACGAAGAACCAAAAGTTGTGGTAGATACCAAAGATTGACCGCTATGCTGCGGGTCCGCTGTCAATTCTGCCAGAAACTTCAACAACTCTTGTATAGCAAATGCAAGTGAGTCCGTGTTCTCGGGTGCTGCGCGCAGTTCTTTCACCAGCCAAATCTCGATCAGTGCACACGCTAAATCTTTTGTCGAATACTCAATCTTTTGGTATAGTTTTTCTTTGGCGACGGTAGAGTTTCCTTGGGGTCCACCGGATGTGTAAAACATATTTAACGGCACCCGGGCACCATCAATTGCACCCAAGGCACCCAGACATCGAGCGCAAAGGAGCTTGATAGCTTCATTGCTCTCCGTACGAGAGAGCTGCAAAATAGACAGCACTACGCTAGCAACTGCTTTGTCAATAAATATATCTCCTTCGTTCTGCATTAGGGCCTCTAACTCAACGCCGCGCACAACCAAACACCTCAATAGCTGTGTGAGGGCCATTTCACGTACTGTCACATCGAGATGATTCACGTAATCTGAAAGGTTGACCAAATATTCTCGCAAAGGCTGGCATCTTGGATCTCCACCTTCCTCGTAAAGCACAGCGTAAATTTCATCAAGCTCTGGAATGGACGGTAGCAACGGGATCTTTGGAAACGAAGACTTTAATTCCGCTCCTTTCTCAATGAACAGGTATCGTAAAATGTCAACTGCCGCTGACAAGCATTTCGTTTGAGCGTCGTCTCGGTTACCTGATGAGTCGCCTTTACCAGCACCAGTGTGTCTACGCTGTCCGAGAGATTCGACATTCCAACATTGGCTGTCGCTAAAAGAACCATCTTCAACCAAAACTGTAGAGGCGTCGTGGCCGAGGCATGGGAGCAAACTGACAACTATAGAACTCAAGTTCGTCTCTAAAGCTTTTACTGATAGTATCCGCAGAAAACTTGCCCATGCTTCAATTGCATGCACTTGCAATTCACGCTCTGTCAGACCGACCTTAAGAGTCGCCATTACTTTAGGAACAAAAGGGTCAACAGCTCCATTGCTTTGCGTGCTGTCCGTGTCTGCCGACGAACCACTGTACAGTTCTAGCAATCGGTCGATGCTTTTAATCGCCCGAATCTTAATAGCTAATGAATTTTTGCCACTAATTCGATTGCCGAGATCCGTCATGAGGGCGAGAAAGTACTGGCGGGGCATATATCCCTCCCCGGGCTGTAGGCTGGCAACCTGTTCAATCTCTTCTACCTCGCGCGAGTTATCATTCAAACAATTTGCCACTTCCCGTATCGCTCGCTTAGCCATGCGAGATTGAGGCCCACCGAGTTCCCACGCCAACAAATTCATTAGCCGCAGTGGGGAGTGAGTGATCACATCACGGACAGTCATGTTTTCTGGTAAAAATTTGAACAAAAACTCCCATTCTGCCAGACGGTTCTTGTTCGAGACTGCTTGCACTTGGTGAATGATCAGATCTTTCAACACATAGTCTATATGATTCAAGAGGAGATTAGTCATATTCATCGGCAGCTCTCCATCGGCACCATTTTCAGCCATTACAATGTCTTCTCTACTTCCGTTGAACCCGTCAACAAAAGCGTGCAACATCCGTTCATTTTGCTGAACAATGTATTTTGGAAGAACGTACGGAGCACTCGTCCGCAAGAAAACTTTCGTATTGACTGTTCCGCCCATAAACGTACAAAGAAACAGCTTAATAGTTTGGGTTTCTAACAGTTCGTCGACCAGAGGAAAGTAAAGTAGGTCAGGGAAATCGACACATAGTCGTCTCCAGGACACGCGATGATGTGTGGTGATACGACAGATCTGGTCATAAGCCATTTCTGCGCAACGTGATCGATTCGCAGCCGTATATCGATTCCACAGAGATACCAGTCGCAAAATAATCCATATGCAATTATCCCCTCGATCACCTTGTTCCGGATCACACTCACAACCAATCGAACCCGATGTCAACAACATCGCTGTGATAATTTTATCATCTGAACTTTCTTCTGCTACCGTCATTAGAGCCTCCAATCGCTCCATAAGTCCGACAAGCCCATCCTTAGTTGGGTCAATCATCGCATCAAGAAGGCGTGGTTGATTCCTTATCGATTCCTGTACTGCTTGGCGAACGATCCCAGAGCGATGGTCAAAACTCGTTAGAAGGTACTCCACAAATCGCATGGCACTCAGGTCTTGCTCATAGTCAACTTCGCAATGCTCGAACACACTCGACATTGCGTTAATTCTTACAACCTGCATGTTTTCGGTAGCACTGTTTATCTCTCCACAAATTATCGGCTCGAATAAAGCTAGTGGAATCGGCATCACTTGGCAACTACTTCTAGCAACCTTCCGACATTGGCAACTTTTGACACGACAATGAACAGGGCTTTCTTTTGTGCCACTGGAAGTATTTTCTCCCTCAGCGGATGCTTGACCATACCCAGTTGCACAAAGCACTGCCCCAGACGCTTGTGTTATTGCCAACGAAATCGCATCTGATACCGTGCGCTGAATCTTGCTACAAAACGCCTCCATGATACAAGTAACCATCTTTTTTGGAGACGTAAGCGACCCAGCCACGACAAAGAAAGCAAGAAGGGGAGTCATTGCCAGATAGGAGCACACCGCCGCATCGAGTGATGTTTCTTGCAAAATTGTCTGGTATGCGACTTTCCATGGCAAAGTATTTCGCCAAGAATCCTCGTCAACGATATTGAGCATTACGGGACGTGACCAGACAAAGAACACCAAGAATGGACTCCTGAGAGCCACAGATTTCTGGAAAAGAACATCTAGCACGACATTTGCGCTACGGAGATAATCATACGACACTTCGTTAAACCTCTCCGATAGAGGCATGTCGTGACACTTGGGGTGGCGTTGGTACAGTTCCAAGAAATCCAGATACTCCCAACAGTCTGGCACCACAAACTTCTTGTCTCGTTCGACATTGCGAGCGAAGATCTGCTGAGTCGCTATACTCTCAATTACTTTACTCAACAAGTCACTATACTTTCCGAGTTCGTGATCGTCAAAATATCGTAGTAAAACAATCCATAAATCCAGGTATTCGTTGGTAAGAGAGGTGAATGACGGCGCATGAGTGTTCACAACCAAATCGACGCGCTGAAGAAGCGCTCGAAAAATGGCGAAACTTTCTAGCCGGACAAAGGCTACAATGTATCGTCGAAGAGGCAAAATCACCCGCAAACCAGTAGTTATCGCCACTATGCTTTTCCGATCGCTGCCACTCCCGATCGAGATAAGATCAAGTATCCATGCACCTAACTTTTCGTGCAACTTGGGACTGTTCTCGTGATGCAATCCTACATACGTTTTCTGTTTATCCACAGACCTATCACTTCGTTTTCGCTTCCTTGTTATGTTGGTGTACTGACTAGAGTTCGTCGTATTTGACCCATTGCTCACTAATTCCTTCGACATATATCGAACGACTTTCGACAGCATTTCTTTCGTTGATAATACACGATGAACACCGTCGATAACACTTGAGACAATATTTAGATTTGAAGCTCTTACGTCCAAACACTCCAGCAAACCCACAAACAATGATGCAGGAGGTGAAGAATTGGACTGACTAGTGTACACGCCCAAAATCGAAATCACGGTCATCAGAATTGTTTCCATACTGAGCCTGTTTTCAAGATCGGGTCCGCGAAATAGATCCATGTTATGAGTTACCCACGACTCGAAAGGTGGCCATAGAGCATCGGTGGCAAACTTGGAAAGACGAGGGTAAGTTATACCAATTAGTTCAAGGATGGCAGCGCAGGCTTTCAATATCCGATGATTAGTTCCAGATTGATTTTTGGTCTTCAAATACATCAAAGCTAAGCAGACAAACCTTCTTTCCGTGGATATACTAACCTGTAGCATCGTATGGAACAGCCGAAGTGTAATTTGAGTGATTTCGTCCGCGTCTTGGCTAGACACAGCATCGTTCACAAGTACCCCATCCACGTTTTTCAATAGTTCTTCGTTTTTAAGGATAAATAATTCCACGAGTTTGCATAATCTGGCAAAAGACTCATCATTTGCCAACATCGCGTTATGCTCGCGGATGATCCAATCTGTCAGCACAACCACAGATTTTCGGAGCGCTACCACCGAACTGTATGAGCTGACATGAATGCAAGGCAGCATTTTCTTTAATTGTTCTCTGCGTTCGTAAAGCTGATCCACATCTGTAATCGGCATGCATCCACATAGCGTAACATTGTCTTTCGCCCCCAGTGGCCCATCGGCATCCTGGTATACGTGAATCGCAGTATCCAAGTAGCACGCAATACTCACTCCTCCAGGTAAATTACCTGTCGAGTCTCTGTTTTTCAGTGACTCCTCCAGCAAGAAACAATCCTCTAATAGCTGCACTGTATCTCGGAAAAAGTGAATAAATCCATACACGTCGTTCCTTTGCAGGAACAGAGCCATCTGCAATGTCACGTTCCGCACATCTCGTTGTGCCTGTCTCAGTCTTTCATTCGTGTAGAATGACACCATGTAAAACAACATCGTGGCCAAGGTTGGATATGATGGGAAGCCCGATGCCGCCGGGTTGTCGCCTCGAGCCACGCTCGTGCTGTTCTCCATGAAGAGTGTCATCGAGTGAGGACACGCATTGCCACCCAGCAACAGCGTCAGCAGTTGGCAAAGATCCTGCAGCACAGGAACCGCTTTCTCTGTCGCCAGCGTCGCTACGGGGCGCATGAGCTTAGGCAACAGCTTGCGCAACTTGGTCAGCATGGTCTTGCAGCGGCGGATCGCAGCAGGAGCACTCGAGTCGTACGTGCGGTCATCATGTTGGCGTTGGTGAGCACGAACAAGCCTCAGTAGGCTATCCACGTCGCTCTTCTCGGCTTCCTCTGCACTTGGATGGGTCGCCATGAGAGTGCGCACTTGGCGGCAAGTTGTTGCTTTATAATCGACCCACTTAAGTGCGTTGAAGTAGGAGTGATGGTCACCTTGACGTTAAGCTGCTGTGGTGTGGTGCACATAGCTCCCCAACACCAAACGATTCACAGCGACTCTGACCGCACGTATTAGACCATGGCGACCAAGGGTGTGTGGCAGCTCAAGCAAGTGACGATCCGTTACTGCCAGCACAGCGGCAGCAGCCGCTATGTGCGGCAGCTTCTGGGTGACGACCGCTTCCTCAAGTTCGTGGAGGAGAACCCGCAGGTGCAATTTGAGACGGAGCTCAAGGGTGCACGCCACCCCATCTTGATCGGAGACTATGGTGCGTACTGCTCGACAGTAGCAATACCGGGATATTAAGGCTGGGAACAAGATGACAAACGGTATGTTATTGTGTACATGCAGTGACAAATGAGCGCAAGGTATCGGACATCAAGAACCAGGACATTTCCTTCATCATGAAGCAGGTGCGACTCGAAGCATATTGACAAGTATTGCATTGCTTAATCAGCATTGCTGCTATCTACTATTGCTCAGCGCTAACTGATTATTTGGCACTTTTTTACGATGTGGTTTTGCAGCTTGAACGCCTTCGCAATTCTAGCGGGCGCAAAATGACGCACATCAAAAAGCCGGTCATCTCGAAGCGTCCAACCATCCAGGGTATCTGGCAGCCAGACCTTGACTTTCCGGAGTTCAAGATCAGCGACCGCACGTAGACGTCGATGCTGCTGTTTAGAGTATGCAATTTCAGGTGTTCAGGCTTCATCATTCCTGTATTCCATATCGACGCTGAATACCCGCTCGTTAAGCAGGTATGATGGACTGCAGCTGCAATAGCACTACGCAGTACTCTCTCAACAAGTGAAGCATCAAATATATTCTTTCAACAGCCGCAGAGAGACAGGAAGAGAGATCTGCCACCTCATCTTCCTTCTCCCTTCTTTTCTAACTCGATTCTCGCAGTCGCGGCAGCTAAAAGCTACAGCACCTTGGCCCCTACAAGCAGCTTAGAAACCGTGCAGCACCACCTGAGCGTCCGTGCAGATCTCCTGGTCCAGCAGGAACTCGCGGATGTTCGTCCGCTGGTCGCCAGAGAGTTGGATAATCTCACCCAGCTCGTCGTCCTTGACGATAGCGCCGTTGCAACTGAAGTTCTTCTTGAAGGCCTTGAGAATGCGCTTCACATCCAAGTCGTCCGCCAGACCCTGCACCGTCGTCAGACACTTGCGACCGTTGCGCTGCTGCACACGCACGTGCACCTTGCCACCGCCGATGCTCGAGTCGTCCTTGGCGTCAGCGAAGGCGTCTATAAAGCGAAACAAAAGGTGCCAAGCATATCAGCACGCTGTTCCCTATCTACCTGACTCTATCATATTTACATCCTCCTCCTCTTATTACTACAGGAACGCACCGAAGGTCGTGAAGTTCTGGATGTCGGCCATATTCGCTCGAGAACCTTTGGTATTTGGGTGGCGCGGATTCTCCCGTGACTTGTTTTCGCAATGTGATTGGTTGAAACTGCGCTTTCAGCCACACCACTCGTACACATGTCAAAATGTGCTCTCATTGGCGTAAAAACAGACGTTGAAGTGCGAAAGGGTGCGATCATCAGTCGAGTGTATCAATATGGGGAACGCACTGCTGCTCGCGGCCGTGAAGGACCGTCAGGCAGTGGCACTGGCTGATGGCATCCTACCCTTTGACAACTTGCAGCTGCACGAGATTGAGGCGTTCTGGCGCGCGTTCTACGACTCGGCGACGAGCTTTGCGTTATCTAAGAGTCAATTACGCTCCATCTGCTGCCGCGCAGTCGCCTCTGGTGTTTCCAGTCTACAAGGTTCCAATTCCCGCATTGCAGAGTATGCAGATGCGGCCTTTGAACTGTTCGCTGACCCGACGATGCAGAGGAGATGGCACCAGGTGCAGTCGGGAGCTCAGGGCGTGCAGAGTCAACAATTCCAGAGTCCGAACGACAATTTGGCAGTGATAGATGCGCTTGAGTTCCTCTCGGCTATTGCGTTTATTGCTGCCATTCCTCTTGATGAAAAAATTGATTTATTGTTTGATTCATGGGATATGTCGGAGGACGGCTCGTTGGACTTGGATGAGGTCACAATATCATTAAAGTCGACCTTGTCAGGACTAGCGAAGATCCTCCAGCCGACTTCGAGCAGCAGGGTGGCGAGCTTAGATGGGGTGGTGGATGAAGAGGAGATTGTCATGCTTGCTGAGTCGACGTTTCGAGAAATTTCCAATTGTGGAGCATCATTATCAAAAGTGACCGAACAAGAAACGCTCACAATCACTTGTGAACAATTTCGTGAGTTTTGCATTAAGAACAAGCGGGCAAAAGAATTGTTTGATTTGTTTGATGTTGCGGACGCTAGTCCTGAGAAGCATTCAGATGAAGCTACGTCAGAGATTGCAGAAAATGCAGAGCTGGTAGCCAAGCTTGAGAAGCATTCCGATCCATCGGAATATTCGACAGTCGTTGATACACCGGCGGACGCGACGCAGGATGATGTTGGTGACATGTTTTTAGCCGTGAAGCCTTGGATTGGAGCGATAGTGGCTCCGAGCAAGATTCCACCACTTTCTAAAGGGGCCCCATTGGTCTCGATTCAATTGGATTGGGTTTTCGGATACAGCGCGCAAGACTGCAAAAACAATGTACGCTTCGCAACAACTACGACCGGTGCTAAAGCTGGACACTTTGAAGAAATAGTATATCCAGCTGCAGCTACGTGTATTGTTCTAAACACAAAGTCCATGAAGCAGCGCCATCAGCTGTCCCATACAGACGATGTGCTAAGTTTGTGTTTGCATCCACGTCTCCCTCTTGCTGCAAGTGGTGAAATTGGCAAACAGCCGAAGATTATTGTTTGGGACTTGAACACAACGGAGGATCAGTGCATTGTACAAGGGTTTCATAAACGCGGTATCTTACAGCTAGCCTTCTTGAGCACCGAAATGTTAGTATCGATTGGAGGAGATAATGATCACAGCATTGCCATCTACGAGTCGAGCAACAATTGGAAGTCTGCAGTACTGAAGATATCAGTAAAAGGCAACAAAGCTGCTCCGTTCCATATTACTACGAACCCCCGTGCACCTAACGAGTTCGTTACATGTGGCCACAAGTACGTTGAGTTTTGGTCCCTTGAAGGAAAGGAGTTTGTGCAAAAAAAAGGTTTGCTTGGAAAAAAGGGATCTCTCCAACCTTTTCCTGTGGCCCAATATCTTGAAGAACGAGACCAGACCGTAGTTGTTGGAACTAGCGACGGTTGTTTGTATCTCTTTGTGGGAAGACAACTGACAAGTGTCGTTAAGGCGCACGAAGGAGCAATCACTGCATTATTTTACGCATCAGGAATATTGCTTTCGGGAGGCCGGGATGGTCAAATCGTTCAGTGGGATGATAAATTGAAACAGGTTGGCACTGCTTTCCAGATTCAGGATTCACTTGAATCATCATCACTTCCTCAGTGCAAGGCAATACGGAGCTGTTGTTTTTCCCCTGATCGACGAACCATTCTCGTCGGCACACTAGCGTCGGAAATTTATGAGTTGGATGCTAAGACAGGACAAAATATTCATTTAGAAGCACTCACTACGGGGCACTTTCTGGGTGAACTGTGGGGTCTAGATGTTCACCCGACGAGGCAACAATGTTGTACAGTAGGAGATGATCAAACGCTTCGCATTTGGGATTTCGTCGTTCAACACGAGGTAGGATTCTTGGAGCTGCCGATACCAGGACGTGCTTGCGCATACTCTGGAGACGGTAAATTAATAGCGGTCGGACTTGGTTCCGAGGATTCTGGCAAAAATAGGAGCGGATCCCAAACGAAAGCAGCAGTGAATGCGAGAAAACAACAACCCAATGGAGGCTTTGTGGTGTATAGTACGGTCGATTTAACCTGTGCAAAGGAACCCTGTTTTGACGCGAAACGATGGGTAAGTGATATCAAATTCTCGCCCGACTGTCGAACGCTGGCAGTGGCAAGTCATGACTCCAAAATCTACTTGTACAACGTGCTTAAGGGTTTTTCTAGAACTCATGTATTCAACAAACACTCGAGCTACATTACGCACATAGATTTCTCACTGGACGGGAACAATTTGCAGAGTACTTCGGGTGGGTACGAGCTGTTATTCACTGAAGTTAAAACAGGAAAACACATCACAAATGCCACAACTTTTCGAGATGAATTATGGCACACGATGACCAGTACATTGGGTTGGTCAGTTCAAGGTATTTGGGAAGCAGAAAGTGATGGTACAGACATAAACTCCGTTGATCGATCTCACAATGGGAAATTTTTGGCAACAGGTGATGATTTTGGAAAAGTGAAAGTTTTTCAATACCCTTGTGCCTTGGAAAAAGCTTCATATCTAGAGTTGCGCGGTCATTCCTCTCACGTCACCAACATCAAATGGTCTAGTAATGACAGCTCTATCGTTTCAGTTGGTGGAAACGACAGATGCGTCTTTGTGTGGCAACACAACAAACAACCCACAGGAAAGGATAATTTCACGCGTCGAGTCAGTGATACAGACAGTGATAGTGATGGTATCGACCTACTTGACAAAAGAGCTGACGATCCTTTGGAGATCGCGGCTACACACGATATTGGCGATGAGTTCATGGCGGTGAAACCTTGGCTAGGAGCTGTTGTGGCCCCATCGAAAGCTGCATCGTTAAAAGTGGATAACACGTCTCCGACCATGAGGCTAGAGCTGGAGCGAGTACATGGCTACCAAGCTCAAACTGCCTCGAACAATGCTCGTTACGATTCTAACGGTAAAGTTGTGTATCATACTGCCGCATTGGGTATAGTATTTGACAAAGGTACACAACGTCAAGCCTTTTTTAGGAGCCACGACGACGACATCGTTGCGATGTGCGCACACCCCAATGGCTCAACGTTCGCGACTTCACAAATGGGCAAAAAACCTAAGATCTACATCTGGGATTCTGTTAGTGGAGAATCCATAGCGCCTTGCCTCGAAGGATTTCATCAGCGTTTTGTGAATGCTATTTGCTTTTCAAGCGATGGCACAAAGATCGGAAGTGTGGGTGGCGACGATGATCATTCCATTGCAATTTACACTTGGCAAAGTGGAATATTATCATCGCAATCTCGTGGAGAGCGTAATAACGTGCGTGGCATTTGTTACCATGCCGCTACGAAGGAATGGATAACATGCGGGGATAAGCATATTCGGTTCTGGACGGAGCAAGGAAAGAACCTCACTTCAAAGAAAGCCATTTTCGGGACGAAGGCATATCAAAATGGGAAAGTGCCCTCAGTATTTGACTGTGTCGTATCATTTGGGCAAATATTAGTTGCTGGTGCCTCAACAGGTCATCTATTAGTATTTCTAAACTCAGTAGACGTATCTAAGGCGGTTCAAGCCCATGACAGTGCAGTATTAGCGCTGTATGCTACTGAAAGAGAGTTGATCAGTGGTGGAAAGGACTCCAAGATAATTGTTTGGGGCGCTCAACTAAACAAAGTTGCTGCGTTCGATATGAAGGAGCACGTACTTCAGGGAGCGAAACTCTTGAGTTCAGAGATTCGAAGCGTTTGCTCCAGTAGAGTTTCTCCCAGAGTTTTTCTGGTTGGTACAGGAGGAAGTGATCTGTTCGAATTTGATGCTGGTCGGGCTCAGCCAACACAATTAGTAATCACTCGTGGGCATTGCAAAATGGAGGTTTGGGGGCTTGCTTGCCATCCAACGAAAGCAGAATACTGTACAGTCGGGGATGATCAAACAATTAGAGTATGGTGTCTGGCCAAGAAAACCCAGCTGAGAGTTCAGAAACTTGAATGTGTTGCCCGGGCATGTGCACTGACGGATGCGGCCGACATTGTCGCGGTAGGATTCGGTGGACGTAACGCAGTAACAGGTCTGTTGAAGACTGCTCAAGCAAAAACTGGTGGCATCGTTTTGCTTTGCTACACCGACTTGACTAAAAAGGTGTTTGATGATCGGCCATCTAAACAAGCCATCAGCGAAATGAAGTTTTCACCGACTGGTACCGTTCTTGCCGTTGGGTCACACGATCACAAAATTTATTTGTACCGCCTCGATCGGAACGCCACCAAGGTTGTGAAGACAGCAGTATTTGACAAGCATCAGAGCTATATCACACATTTTGATTTCTCAGCGGACAGTCAAGTCTTACAAAGTAACTGTGGTGCCTACGAACTTTTGTTTAGTAATGCCACAACAGGCAAGCATATCACGTCGGCAAGCAGCACCAAAGATACCCAGTGGCATTCATGGACTTGCGTGCTTGGCTGGCCTGTGCAGGGAATTTGGCCACCATGTTCTGATGGCACTGACGTTAATGCTGTTGCTCGTAATTCTCGCGGAAATCTTCTAGTTACCTCGGACGATTTTGGCCTCGTAAAGCTCTATCGTTATCCATGTGTAGCAAAGAATGCGAGCTCTGTAGACCACCGAGGGCATTCCTCTCACGTGACCAACGTTCGATGGTCTCATGACGATAGCTTTGTCATAAGTATTGGTGGAAATGATCGCTCCATCATGGAGTGGAAGGTCTTAGGCGAGAACGAACGAGTTCCATCAGGAACTGGTCAAGAAAAACAATTCAGATTAACAGAACAAGATGAACCGACAGATTCGTCTGCTGAATCGGAGGAGGAATCGTTTGATGACCAAACAGGGGATGAGTTCATGGCAGTAAAACCTTGGATCGGGGCAATCGTTGCTCCCACGAACGCTGCTACGCCTAACTCTCGTGAACCAGACTTAAGTGTTGAGCTGGAATGGGTATATGGCTATCAATCAGAGGTATCACAACAGAATTTGGTATACAACGCTCAAGACGAAATAGTTTATCATACGGCAGCAGTGGGGATCATCTTCGACTCCACGAATCATCTACAAAGGCACCACGTCGGACATAATGATGACATTATTAGTTTTGCACTTTGTGACACCAAACGGAATCTTATCGCAACTGGAGAGCGCGGAAAGAAACCAGCGTTGAGAATTTGGGATGCCCACACCGGAGAGCTACGTTGTGAAATGAAAGAATTCCACACACGCGGTATCTTGTCACTTGCTTTCAGCAGTGATTCAACAAGGTTGGTCAGTGTGGGCGATGATGATGATCATTCTCTGGCTGTTTGGGGTGATGCAAGTAATGGATCATGGACTTTGGCGAAGCTATTGGCTACAGGTAAAGGCGACAAAGCGGTAAATCGCTTTGCTTCTTTCGGGACCAATGCCGATACTATTATCACTGGCGGTGTAAAACACGTGCTCTTCTGGTCTGTGCAAGGCAAAACCATTGTATCCAAGAAGGGGATAGTTGGGAAGAAGGGTAGTTTGCAAACGTTTCCAACAGGATGTAGCTTTGGCGGCGACTTTATAACCGGGACGGCAAGCGGTGAACTATATGTCTGGAAAGGAAATGATCTTTCAAGAGCAGTGAAAGCACACGAGGGAGAGGTTCGAGTCGTGACCAGTACAAATTCAACGGATAGCCTCTCTGGAAATCCCTCAGTACTGCTTTCAGGTGGAAAGGACGGGCGTGTATTGATGTGGAACGCGGCGTACCAGTCGCTGAAATGCTTTGATCTGGACGCAATGCATGTCGGAAGCTTCAGCAGAATCATAAACAGCGTATTTCTAAACTCAACAGGCAGAAAACTACTTGTAGGCACTTGCTCTAGTGACATCGTGGAGATAGATGTTACAAGTGGAGGTGTACTGAATGGTGGGCAACCGCTATTCTCTGGTCATTTCGCAATGGAGCTATGGGGCCTTGCTGTGCATCCTTCTCAACGACAGTTCGTTACTGTCGGCGACGACCGAACATTGCGCGTGTGGGATATGGAGGCAAAACGGTTGATTCAGGCGCGTTTATTACCAGCAAAAGCTCGAGCCTGTGCGTACTCACCGGATTCAGAACTACTAGCTGTGGGGTTTGGCGGCGACAATGGGGTACGACAAAGGAGAAAACCCGCTCCCAAACAGGGACAGACACAATCAAGAGAAGGAGGTGTTATTGTCTTGAGCTCACATGACTTGGATACGGAGAAATTTGTGTTCGAAGACAAACCAGCGAAGGAATGGATAAGTGACGTAAAGTTCTCACCTAGTGGAGATATTCTGGCGCTGGGTTCCCATGACAACTCGATCTACCTCTATACAGTGGGTTCTGGAGCTTCTGAATTCAAGAAGCGCAAACCATTTAGCAAACATAATAGTTACATTACGCACTTCGACTTTTCAGACGACAGCAGCTACATCCAGTCAAACTGTGGTGCGTATGAATATCTGTTCTGTGACACAGCGTCGAGCAATCACGTTAGCCGTGCGTCTTCAGTGCGGGATGTGAAATGGGCAACGTGGACATGTACTCTGGGTTGGCCAGTACAAGGTATCTGGCCAGAGTGCGCTGATGGAACTGACATTAATGCTGTTTGTGCGTCTTCATCACGTACAATTCTCGCTTCTGGAGATGACTCTGGCAACGTCAAGTTCTTCCGCTATCCGTGCATTCCAAAAGGGGTACGTGGTAGTCTTCAACGAAAGCCACCTGCCTCGCAAGTATCTGACATTTTTTGTTTGTTGTATTTGCAGTCAAAGTTCATCACATGCCGAGGCCATTCCTCTCACGTTGCTAACGTGCGCTTCAGCTTTGACGACAAGTATCTCATCTCAGTAGGAGGAAACGACAGGTCGATTTTCCAATGGAAACTGGCTTAAACCTCAGTGCCGTAGCAAGAATTCAGATTACAGCAGCACGATCTAACACGAACAAACTTCTATTCGCTCGTCATACCGCTGGAAGTTGCTGTCACTCGTCTATCGGAGTATGTAGAGCAGTCTCGTGTTGTCTCACTTGGTCTCCTCCACTTTCTCTCGGGAGAAAACACGTTTGACATAGGGCAGTGTGGCCAGCGTGATCGGGAAGCGAATGACCTCAAGGAACTCGTTGACGATCACCGCAATGGCGATGTTACCATAGGTCGGGTCGAGTCGAGCCGGGTCAATGAACTTGTCCAGACCAATCTGCATGATGAAATCGATGATGCTAGCGCCCGACACGAGACCCGTGTCCAGTGCCACGTAGATGGATACACCCGAAGCCAGGTAGAGCGACGTCCACCAGACGAGGAACGGCAGACCGTACTGCTGCAGGGTGCCCATAAACTTGTTGGGCTTCTTGGCCACCTCAGCCTTGAGCGTCTCCACCTCCTTCTTAAGAGCCGCGTTCTCCTCCAGCAGCTCCTGGATCTGCTGCTTCTTGCTCTTGCCGCTGTTTAGAATTTGCTGTTGCTCGTCATCACGACTGGGGATGGAGGCGAACGCGCTGACCTGCAGACTCTTGGCGAACGAGCTCTGTGCGCCAAATCGGAGGCTGTACGACGCGGCCAGCGGTGAGAACGATGACGACGACCGTGCAAGGCGCTGCGTCAGCATCGGCGACCGACTGCATAGCGCAGACGCCTGCGTGGCGCTGCGGAACAGCGAACGAATGGCGGCACTCTGCATCATGACTTGCTTAGGTGTCCGAAAGGTATGTGACCAAGTTTGGTTCACACGTAGATTTGTGACACGTTTATAAAAACAAATTTCTGAAACATTCCAAATAGTGGCCTCTGTATTTGTTTTAGAGGATTTGTATTATAGATTGCCCTATCCCTAATTTATGTTTACACCTAGGGTTTGCAAAAGCAGCTTCTTTGCACTCAAACATCATTTAGACGTTGTTTAGCCTATACAAATAAAGGTAATTCTTATAGGTTTTAGGAGGATTTGTTGGGAGTTATCAGGATACTTTTATTCGAAAATATCACAACGATCGTAGCAAGAAAAGCTGTCCTTACACAGTACTCAGCTTCATTGTATATATTAGTCGTATAATTCAGTCTAGCACTCGTACAGTTCGGTATAAACTAAAATTTTAGAATAAAAACACCCGTATTTTTGGTATGAAAACATTCGTGTATTCTGGTATGAAAATTACAAAATAACTGATGACTAGTCGTAGATTTCATCGGTTTTAATTTTTCCTCCCTTCCCACTCTAGTAAATACTTAGCAGCATCATTGCAACTCTGTCGGAACCGTTCGTGGGTTGCCCTTAACTCATCGAAGGTGGCGCATTGTTTTTGGCTTTCAAACTTGTCGACCGTCTCCTTTACCTTAGCAAGTTTGGTGTCTCGTTCCTCCTTTACTTGTTATAGCTTTACTTCAAAGGAAAGTGTCACAGAGCTTAGGTGCTTATCAACAGCCTTGATATGCATACTAGAAAGACGTTGGAGTTCCGAAAACGTCATTTTCGCGTGCTCGACCTCTTTTTTGTAGTCGTTTTCCATTATGGGCTTAAAACCGTTAAATACTGCAGTCGATCCAGTTTTAAAGAGGTTAATCTCATCAATGTGATCGTCAAACTACCCCTTTTAACCTGAAATTCCATGTAGGTGCAGTACCAACATTGCAATTCTGAAATATTTATTCCATGGAACGATGGATGTCCCACACTTTATCTGGCTGCTGCATCGGTCTTAAATTGCGTCGAGAACACTGGGAAACAATCTAATAAACATAAAGAAAGGGGTTTGCTTTTCTGATCTTCAAGGTCATGAAATCGCTCGTAAACCTCTGTTCTGCAGTTTGAAGAATCTTGTTCCTGTTGCGAAGGTAGGCACCATGGTTGCCTTGTGTGTTTTTAGCTGTTTCTTGGTGCTCCAGCGCTTGGTGTGCTGAGTCATGTTCGACTTAGAAATTTTCTCATTACACGTAGGGTACTCATCCTTTGTGGCGGTCTCCATTACCAAACCGAAATCTACGATTAGGTAGGCACCATGGTTGCCTTGTGTGTCTTTAGCTGTTTCTTGGTGTTCCAGCGCTTGGTGTGCTGAGTCATGTCCGACTTAGAAATTTTCTCATTACATGTAGGGTACTCGTCCTTTGTGGCGGTCCCCATTACCAAACCGAAATCTACGACGGGTTTGTTTTAACCCTTTCGCCAGCCACTTCGCTAAACTATATCTACGTTATTCGTTTCTAATAGGTCGTATTTTTCACCTTTAACCCTTTCACTCCCAGCCGATTTTTGGAGGTCCGCTCCGGACCTGTAATCCACCCAATAAATGCAAAGTGTGTAAGAAAAATCAGCCAACCACAATGCCGAAATTGCACACGTGGTGCAGTGGCCTGTACTTCCCTTCCGTTTAAAACTCCAAACAGTCATGCCTAAACAAGAGCGAAATGGATGCAGCAAAATGCAGCTACTGCGGAAGCTCCCCGTGCGAATGGTACCTGTACGGCGTTGAGATCTTAGCAAGCAGACTGAGGATACTGACCTGCGAGCGTTGGTGACGAGCTCCGCGCAACCTGTGGAAGGATCTCTATCATTTCTATCACTACAAGAAGCACGGGTCCTTTTCGAAGCGTGACGTCGTTCTTTTTCCGGTCTGTATCGAGAAGTATTGCCAATCAACAATCTAGTGAACAGCTATATTCTTATTGCTATATCTGCTCCTTCCTAGTCCTCAATCAACTCAACTGTTCGAGTGTTGTTATCGTTTGTTTTTCTTTAGACGGGGGCACACGACAGCGTCTCCAGCTGTTGCCGCACAAACAGCATCCAGACCTTCACGCACCCTGAGAGACGTCGAGGTGAATGCGTGTTGATGATGAATGGCGGTAAAGCACGCGACGTGGAAGCCTATGTTGCAGCCAGTGCAACCAAATCAAGCTTTTTGCCGAGTCCACGAAGCGAGCACAGGTAGCTGACCAGTTTCCCATTAGAATGCTTCGTTGAATTTCGGGTAATAGCGTGCACACTCGTGTCAGCACCAACTACGTCTTGCAGAGCCTCAGTTGGTGGACTCCTGCGCCGCTTATTCTCCATCCGAACTCTGTGAACAGCCGCCAGTTGCTTTGCTACGTGGCGTTTGAACTCACGGAGTGACACGTTTTTACTTGCGCTACCAGATACCTTTCTGAAGAGCGAGAAACCATTTATAAGAGCCATATCCATCACCCAGGTGAGGATGCTCAGCAAATAGAACCCTTCAGCAGAAACACTCTCAGGAGGGTGGATATGCAATCGAGCACGAATGGTCTGGTATCGATTTCGAGACATTGTAGTTGCCACATCTTTCTGCCCGAGAAATATCTTTGGTGACCAAAACTCTGCAAGATCTGTCAGTAGCACAATACTGGTGACAATTTCAATACCGAGAAACGCTTCAAATTCAACTGCGCTCGTCAGATCCTTTCCTTTTCGCGAAGCTTCTCGTTCGTCCAGCCTCGCAACGTCACGAAAAGCGCCCGTGAAGAATAGTGAGAACAAACCTAACTCATGCTGATCCATATAAGCAGACTCAACCTCTCTCTCACGACGTATGTGAAGCCCGCTTTCACTGATAAAGTACGCATTCCCAGTGCGCCGAGCTGATCGTTCCGGTATAAGTGGTCCTTCATCGGTGGATTCATCACAAGAATCTGTCTCCAGGCGCCCTACCTCCTCATCCGACGTGCCTCGTCAAACTCCCAGTCAAAAGAGCTGTCATCCGCGTCATTCAGAAGGCCCGAGATATCCATGTTTTCCGTGGTGCGCTCATAGCAAACTGCCAGCGGCCACTTTGCTATGAGCGCACTAAGATATATCAAAAGCGCACCAAGAAAAATCAAAGGGGCACCAAGTTGAGATCAAAACGCGCGCGAATCGACTTCTTTTTATTGTGGGATCCACGGTACTGCTCGTCGCCCAGTCTCTTGTGGGTCCGCTGAGGACCTATTAGCACCCGTCACACGGGGTAGGTGTTTCCACTAGAGCTTTTCAGCCACTAGCAAGGAATCTAAGGGTCATTTAGGGGTCCGCGGGGTACCTCTAAAGGTCCCGGTTTTGGCTGGTAGTGAAAGGGTTAAGGATACTGCTTTCACATGTCTCATGAGACATACCATCTACGGTAATTTTCCACGCTTCGCCCGTACAAACTTTAGATTTACTGTACTGGTCAAAGGTTTGTACCAAACTGTTAGAGTATTTTACCTGTAGAAGATGATATAATTCCATTATACGATAGGTAGATATAAGGGGTAATTTCAACCTTATATTCCGATTTTTGTTGTCGGGTTTGACTGATTCGAACTTCTTGCACCCCAATATTCTTCCTAGAAAATATAACCTCAGAACCTCAAAAGCTTGGGGAATGGACACCATTCGGGTCAGCAAATCAACAGCCATAATCTGTGAGGGTGATTGGTCCATTTGGCCAAATATACACTGAAACATTGGTGTTTAGGCTTACAGGCAGTACAATTCCCTGCCGAGGAAAACAAGCAACAGCACGATGATTACAACGCAGCGAATCGGATCTCACAAATGAATACAATAGTTTATGGATATTCATCCTGACTATCACTTCCTTCACTTTCGTTGTCTGCATCAGTGCACTCACCTTCTTCGTTTCTAATGCTTATCGGTACTTGTCCTCGTCGTTTTCAACGCTGTTGTATGCGCTCTTTCAGTATTTTGACGCGATATGACCTTTACAAAAACTGCTTTCTCTTCTAACCCCCAACCGTCTTTGCTGGATGACGGCCTATCTAATCCCTTCTTAAAAACTGCTTTCTCTTCTAACCCCCAATCGTCTTTGCTGGACGACGGCCTATCTAATCCCTTCTCGTTTTCTTTGTTAAGCTCAATGGGTTGTAGTTTAGGGCATGTAATATACACGATGACTGGACATAGTTGCAATGACTATTGTCATGTAGAGGAAAACTGGTTTGTGCGCTGGTACAAGCTCCAGCAATTGATATTGGAAATATTTTCATACCGCACATCTGCAATTTATACAGTAGGTAAGTATTTGTATACCAATACCAGTAATAATACGATAATTGCGCAGCCATTCCATAATTTTACCCCTTATTGAGCGTGTCGTCAGAGCTGGCTGAATGTTGCGTTTGTGAGAAGGAGCTCCATCCATATAAGTGTTACAAGGTCCGTGCAAAATACTATGCTGCTGGCATAAATCTGTAAACCAACACTTGAATTGCTTGGCTTAGAAGTTGCCATGATAGCTCTTTCGCTGCCTTTCCTGTTAGCCACCCAGTTTTCAAAAGACTCCTCCACAAAATGGCCACCATGCGCATTTCCTTGACGATATTAAACCCCAGCTGCAATCATACAAATTCTTTGTGGAGCAACATCTAGTTGAAGTTAAATATGACAATTTAATAGCACTGTACCGTGATTC
This sequence comes from Phytophthora litchii, assembly GCA_002812785.1. NCBI lineage: Eukaryota > Oomycota > Peronosporomycetes > Peronosporales > Peronosporaceae > Phytophthora > Phytophthora litchii. Next base: position 1,740 of record PCFV01000199.1, on the reverse strand, counting down.
TTTACCCCTTACCACGTCGCGCTTGCGACCGGCTCCCAACCAAGTTGTTCCTTGTATAACATTGACATTTACGTAAGGCTCGTCTAACTACTGATGGGGTTGCTATTCAGGCTTTGGCTTGAAATTTTTAGTCGTAGATGTGTTGCTCGATAAACAACTTCCTGCACCGAGTCAGCCATGTAGCGACGACTTTCCCCTTTAATGTAGTGATTGCCCAGACGCCTTTGAATATGACGCATCGCACGTGGAGATATTTGAATGGAAATGCACCGAAAAACTTCAACACTAACTATCTGAGTGGCAGTTGATGTCTCTCTGTTGCGCTTATCGATATAACCGATAACTTCTTGTTATACGTTTTCGTCTTCACAAATCCTGGGTCGTCCTCACAGGCCGTCACTGGTTTGCTTCTACCAAGGCATAACGTTATGCTAATAACTGATATCTATCGATAAGGTAACACTCATGCAAGTACCTCGGAACTGTTGAAGTCGTGTGGCGAGTTTACAAGGCTCGACACACCACTCAGACAGACGCTGAAATATTTGCAAAATATAATTCAGAGCATATCAACTTCAAATCGTTCCCCTGTAATGTCTGTAACATAGACTGGTCACGGGAACTTCAGAATATAGTACCTAAAAGACGTTACAAAGAACAATTGACAATTTCAGTAATCGTTACACGCTTCTATTTTACCACCAAAAATAAACAAAGCAAACTTCTGTACTCACTTCACCTTTTTAGTTAGTTTAGTAAAGTTTAAATGGAATAATATCGAACTGCCATAAAACGGGTTTTTACGATTTGTGTTACAACGATTGGGTTTGAACACGTTATGGCTATGGACTGGGAGTTTGCATTTAGTAGGGAGCGGCTGGTAAGCAGCTCGGGGTCGATTTTGTACTGAAGTGGACCAGAAAAGTTTACAGAGAGGGGGTAGGAAGCTTTGAAGTAATGAAACAAGATAATGACTGCTCTTCGACGAGAAACGTCGTAACAAAGCAGGATGCTTTCATGTCCTTCAAGTAGCCGTCATTGAGCTTGTACAACCAAGTCCATATTTTGAATGTCATCAAAAGCTTTACCACATATGTGTGCCTCATCGTCAAGCTGAACCAGCATCCACCCCGTTTTACCAGTGCATTGTCATCATGGTGCATGATCATGGGTCGAAGTGCTTCGCCCTATGCATGTACTGCCTGACGACTCACAAGAGCGAGTGGACCTATTACCACACTCCAACTGTGACCAAACTACAGCCGGAATGATGATGGACGTTGGAACGGTGTCATGCGACTTTGAGAGAGGCCTCATCAATGCGGTTGGAGATCAGTTTCCAGAACCCGATATTATAGGTTGTCTCTTTCATTTCAAACAGGCAGTACGACGCAAGATGCAGAAACTACATATGGCAGCGGAAGAGGTTGCTGGGATGCTGCTGCGTGGCTTCCTCTACACTCTGACGGTGACCCTCCATGGCCGCATCGATCCCCACGAAATTTACTACGTGATTACCAAGTTCAAAACTGCGCTGCGTGGGAGAGAAACGGGGTATTCTCATTCGACGTGGGTCGAGTTCTGAGCATACTTCCGCAAGACGTGGTTGGAGATGCACAAGCATCAGTGGGATATTCAAGATTCAGAGAACGGTTGTTAACCGTACGAACAACCAGCTCGAGCGATACAACCGCGAGCGCAACGGAGCTTTACTGTGGTGTAGCAGAACACACAAAATCG